>PVKE010021844.1:0-26120 GCA_004027555.1 Craseonycteris thonglongyai
TCTTCAGTGCATATTTATTTCTATTTTACTTTTGACAGATAGAGAGAGAGACAGAGACAGAGACAGTTAGAGAACCGAACTGTGGGAACTCCCCAGCTCAGCATGTGGGTCCTGCCTGGGCCGGAGCCGGGATTCGATCCTCGGTCCTCGTGGCCTCAAAGCGAGCGCTCAACCCGCTGAGCCGTCCCGGCTTTCCCCTATTATTTCTTAATAATACTGGAAAAAATGGTTCCTTGTTGGGAGTAAGCTTAGAACTCTACTAGATTTGTCATGAAAAAAATGCCTTGTGTATATTCAGATCTTAGGGACCAATTTAAAACTCAACTTTGACTACTCTATTATTCTCTAGTGATTTCTCCTGCCTACATGCCTGTATCTTATTTACTGTATGGTTCCTTGCCTTAAGACATATTTTATTCTTTTCATTTCAACTTTTATGTTAAATAATTTCTTAAATACTTATATCATCTGATGCTTAACACAGGGGCACGGAATAATTTATAGTCAGTAAAACTGTGTCAAATAAATACACTGAGGTTTCTTAATGTTTACCTTTTGTACACAAGTGAAAGAATATGTTTTAAGCAAAATATTAGGTTCTCTGTAAAACAGCTACAAAAAGTTAAAGAAAACGTGGTTTTAAAGAATATAGAGCTGAAATTCAAAACTCATTAGGAAGAAATAGTGTGGAGATTTTTTTGCAGATTTGTGTCATCAGGCAGCAGTATTTTATCTTTATGGTTGATAATAAAATTCTTAAAAAGCCTAAGAGAATAGAGGCTTGAAATATAATAGCAACTATGACCTTTTGTCTTATTAATTCGAAGCAGGAAATATCAGGTCTCCTCTATTAAAAATAATAATAAAAAATAATAATAATAATAATCAAAGGCCATTTTAAAATTATTTTTAAGAATCATCTGAAACAAGTTGCCCTAACTTCCTATAATATATAGGGTCGTGGGCAAATTCCAAGACATAGGCTTTCCAAATCAGAAGAATTGAAGGAAGTTAAGATTATCAAAAGTCTATGTCTGTGTAGAAGAAAGGTGGGGAAGGCAATTTGGTAAGCTGGGATAGGGGACTTGTCTTGAAGCTATATTTGTGTAGCACTGTTAGTAGTAAGGTTACATTTGGGTCGTTCAGGGTAGGAAGGGATTATGGAAACTATGTGCAAGGAGAAGCATTCTCCCCCAACCCACTCCTTGGCTTTGGCACTGATGAAACATTATGGAAACTCATAGACATAGTTGATCCACATATTCAAGTTTATATCAATACAGAGGAGCTTATAAAACATTTTTCCTACATTACCTAACTTATTTAAACATCAACTTATTTAATGACCATACCAAAATTAATTTAGAAAAAAATTTTCTTTATTTTAAAATGACAGAAGAGAGCAGAGCATTATTTTTTTCACCCAATTACCCATGACTATGGAAGCATGACATAAACTACAAAAAGTTATGGTCAAGGCATCACTTTGTCTCAATATAAAACAAGTGCTTTAGAAAATAGAGCACTATGGAGTGGTAATTCCCAGCCCTGGCTTTACATTAAAATCACTTGGGAAAAATATTAAAAAGATTTGATGTCCAGGTTCCTCCCAAGAGCTTCTAATTTAATTAGTATATGCTGGAGACACCCATCATATTTTCAAAAGCTTCCAGGAGACTCTGATCTGCCATCAGACTCAAAAAATGGCTGCCATAGCATATTAGCCTCAAAACTCTAATTGTGAAAGTGAATATTAGATTATACTTTGTAATATAAAGTGGATTACATAGGCACATTCTGACAGTCAAGAAAAATTGTTCAAGAATTTATTTTAACAATTAGCAATTCAAAGTGTGGAGGCGTAGGTCAATACAAATCATGGAGGAAACTGAAGGCATTTAATCTGCTAATAGTGCCTGCATCCTTTAAATACTTTTTATATTAAATTATTATTTTAAAAATACCCAGATAGCTAAATATGAAAAGAAGAATATATATATATATATATATACACACATATATATATATATTTTTTTGAAACATCAAGTATCAACAAGTAAATTCTATTGTATTGTTGACTCTAAAGGAAAAATATTCTAGTAATCTTCTTTTATATATCAACTAAGTGCTAGAACCAGAATTTTACTGAGGTTCATATGGTTCCAAATTTATATTATAGCATGATAATTATTAGCTTCTAAAGTTCTCCTATATCTTTGTCAAGTAATTCTCTATAGATGCAAGAGTTATCTTTTGTTTTAAAAAAGGAAATGGACAGGGGCAAGACTCTAATATTCTTTTATTTTAAACCCTTCTATCCCATAGCTTCTCTTGTGTTAAAATATGGAGTTTCAGTTTTGCAAGATGAAAAAGTTCTAGAGATATGTTTCACAACAATGTGAATATACTTACTACTACTGAACATTACACCTAAAAATAGCTAATATAATAAATTTTATACTCTGTTCTTTTTACCGCAATAATAAAGAGAAAAAAAATAAACAACTAAAGATATCATTAAGAATTAAACATAAAAAGACAAAATCTACATGCTCTATCATGCCTTAAAAAAGCTTTTCTTGCTATTACCTCAGTATGGCTATTTAGTTTGATGGTGTTCTGCATGCAATGTTCCCACCGCACAAAAATGCTCCCTCTTTTGTTTAAAAAACATCAGATATTTTCCTGTTTTATTCCTGTACATATATTTTTGCCTCTGCTTGAAACTCATTCTCCTCTCTGACAACCTGGACAGTTTTTACTTACCCACCAAAACTCAAATATTAGTTTTTTAAAAAAAATAAGTCTTGCAGAGAAACTAATGAGGAATGAATATTTTTTTGTTCAGGACACAATAATTCTATAAAACTTGGTGATTCCTACATAAAGATGGTGCCAAAAAATGTGTATACATTTTAATAAAAGAAAAAAGCTATATTAGAATTGGAATATTAATGAATACAAGTCACATTTGACTTCTGAAATTATAAAAAATGCTCAGAATGGTTACCATCAGTGTCCAGACACTTCTGATTATGATGAACTACTGCTTAAGTAATGTTGACTTAAGTAGCCACTTGAATCTCTGCACATGCTGTTTCAACTTACCATATGTCTCAAATTTATCATGAATGCATACAATTGTTAGGCATGTTGGAGGTTTTGTTGCATACTCTTGCCTTCTTGTCATTTTATTTTCAAAATGTTCTTGAATTTCATATACAACTTCAAAATGGTCTTGGGCTCCTCAAATAACAACCATGCTTATACCATTTTCTTTGACTGTCCTGCCTGTCACATGGTGATGCTAGCATTCATTTGATTATTGCTATCTTTTGAGTGAACATCAGACTACACGTTGCTACTGTAATTCAATTCAACTTCAAAAAGTAATATATAGATAACACCTCTTATAAAGTGTATACATTGTTTGGCACCCCTGGTATATATATTTGGCATTAAGAAATATTATTAAGTGTATATCAAGTGTGAGCTATATGCTACATGAGATATAATAACCACCCCCTAAAAGTATATAACTTAGATGCATATGTAATTTACATTAAAAAACACTCTAATATCCATTAAATAATATTAAGTCCTAAAATACGAAGTAGCAGATATCAGTGACATCAAAGTCAGAAAGGCTGATATTACCATGGTCTAGGTTAGTTTGATGAGGAATAAAAGGCAAGAACAATGTTTACTTTATTTATAATTCCATTCCTAGTCCTTGGCATAGTGCCTTCCATATAGACTGAGAACTTTTAAGTATTTCTTGAGTGAATGAAGAAAACTATGAATGAAAAGTACCTCTTAAAAACATAATTAGTTGGACATAGAATAGGCAACACACAAATATGGTGATAATCAAGCACAGACTAACATTAATTTAGATGTACTTGTAGACTTGCTGTGCTAATGACAGAGATTACACTAATACTATGATTAAAAAAGGAATTATTTTCTTTCTGTACAATCCAAATGAAAAGAAAATGCTGAGGAAAATGAAAAATTTACTGTCTGCAGACCATTCCAGAACAGTTAGTCTCCTATTTTGAGCTTATTGATTAAGAAAAAGAACTTTTTCTGCTATTATTTTTTTTAACTTCTTTGTTTTATTTTTTCTTACTTGCCCTACAGCTCCTCTGCAAAAAGGCATTCATTCTCAACAAATTATTGAGAAAAACATTAATAACTCAAGGAAATAAAATCTGTAAGAAGGCACTCAAGATGGAGTCAATGCTAAATCGAGTTATATGCAACATAAAAATTAATTTTGACTGATATTTCTCATACAAGTAGTCTTTTAATTTCCTACTGATGCTGTTACAAATTACTCCAAACTTAATGGCTTAGAATGATGCAAACTTATTATCTTTCAATTCTGGAAGTCAGACGTTAAGAATCAGCCTCACCTGGGCTAAAGTCTGGTGTTAGCAGGGCCTTGTTCTCTGTTAATGGGACAAGCCATTTTCTTGCCTTTTACAGCTTCTAAAAGCCATCTAAATCCCTTGGCTATTGGCCATTTCTTCCATCTTCAAAGTGTATTAATCTCACCTCTAGCCAGCCATCTTATCTCTTTTCTGAATCTATCCAACTCTACTGCCTCCCTTATGATTACATTGGGTACACCAGATAATGCAGAATAATCTCCTCATGTCAAAATCCTTAATTTAATCACATCTGCAAAATTCCTTTTGCCATTTAAGGTAAATATATTTACTGGTTCCAATCAGTAGGATATGAACATCTAGGGGTGGGGGGGGGGGGAGGAATTATTCTGTCCACTGTATTTCTGATTCATTTTATTTAAAGATTTACATTTATATAATCTTTGGACCAGTGTTTCCTCTTTCCCACCGGCTAGATAACCTGTCTATTGCATTTCTACACTCTATATAACTTGAAGTTTTCCAGTCATGAAGGATGCATCACTCCCCTCTTACCTCATCACCCTGTCTTCTGATGTTTCCCTCTAGGTCAGGAATGAGGTCCCGATGAAATTCTTCTTTGACGATTGTTCGTGGGCCAATGAATGCATACTTTCCCTTAAATCCTCTCAGATCCCAGTGACTTCACTTTCAGTTCATTCCTTTATCTCATCTTCTTTATATATTTCTGAAGTATTATTGTAGACTGATTTGAGTTTAAATATTTGTTTTACTACTAATGCTCTGTGTCTTGTGGGATAACATTGCCTACCCTACCAGATATTTTGTGGATTAAAAAGACCAGAAACATATAATCTTTGGTACAGAGGAGATATTTTATAAATATTACTATTCTTGTCTCTCTTCATGTATTTTCATTCCTTTTTATTTGGAAATCAGGTTAATCTATAACTAATTTCAATGTTTTCTTATTTTTCATTCATTCAGGTGCATATTTAATTCTTAGAAAACACACCTGTAATTATTTTCAGCAAATAACCAATTTGTAATGTGTAGTATGATGCATATTCAATAATCTATACAAACTGTATGTTGATAGGAAAATTTTGTCTTCATGGAAAAGAATTTATAATTCAGGCTGCAATCCTTTCTATAATAATCAAGCATTTAGCTGCATCTGTGTATTTTCTTGATTTTTTCTTATGACTTACAATAATACAGAGTTTTTCCCCAACTTTAATATAGACTATTTGACTAAAAGCTGAATAGAAAATAGTAATAAATAAATAAATAAATAAATAAATAAATAAATAAACAAACAAACATTGTTTTAACCTTTAGAGGACTCTTATTTCATGTCCTAAAAGTATGTTGAAATAGATATTGGAAACTTTATTATTTTCAGGGTTCTGTCAGCCAGATCCTTCAGTTACTTCAGTTTATTCTTTATTCCTCAGTGAGAAATCCGCTGTGCCATTTAGCAGAAATAAGTTTTGTTTTTCTACTCTATTGCCAGGGTTCCCATTATCTGAAAATTTAAATCTATGTGTTCAGCAACTAAGAAATCCACTCTGTTTCCCTTTTTTGTTTTCCAATTTCCTCTGCTAATCCTTCTTACCTTACTTGCTTTTCCTCCATTTGACTACCTACAGAAAATACATTTAGTTTGATTGAAAGAAATACTATATATGCAACCTTTCCCTGGTGGTTTATCATGGACCGTCTATGTATCAGCCATGGCCCTAAATACCCAGTGCCCCAAAAGCTGTCTTCTAAGACCAAAAGGGAATCCCAAACAGAATTCAATAGGTCAATGTGATATAAAAAGGGAGTCCTGGAGAGAAGAATTGTGTGCCTGGAAGAGGAAAAGTGTTGGTGAGTGATCAAGGCACTCTTATAGCATCAAGAAGACTGATTCAACAATTTGCCTTTCAGTAGAAAACGTAAGTCATGAAATAGGGTTGGTCCAAAGCATTAACGGCAAAAGTCAGGAGACAGGCTGAAATAGCTGAAAGGCACCGTTTCTTCCCTCTGACAAGAATGTGCTCCTCCTTGTTACTGAGCTGCACCCACAACTATGTGTGTCATGTGCACACAAGCCCACTTGTGCACATGTAATATCCAACAGAAGAACTCTCTACCACAACTCATGATGTTGCAAGTAAAATGGTCAGAAAGAGAGAATGAAATGCTAACATTGACTGAGAGGTCAACGATAGATACATTATGTGAACTAAATTAATACTGATATTTTAAAGTTCGAATTCTGTCTGATTTCTCTGGTCTTTTGAAACTGTTGTTTGAAACTCTGTACTACGGTACTCTGATCTCTGTACATTATGCAGCTATGAAGTTGTAACTATAAATCAATGATGTTGGAGATATATTTCTTCTAAAGTGATTTCTAGTCTTCAGATTCCAAATAGCATTACCAACTCCCATGTAATGAAACTATCCACTCTCAGACAGGAAGGCATTTTACCTTGACCTAAGGGATTATCATTAGTTCCTATAGTTTTATGCACATAGTATATTTCTTTCACACTGAAAATATAAGGAACCCATGATTTTTCAGTGTCCACCAGAGAAACCAATAAGAACAAGACTTGATTTCACCGAGGATAATCCTTCCCTTCTTCCATAGAGTCTCAGATGACTCACCCAATCTCCTTGGAGTCATTCCATTTCTGCCCTGCAGGTATGGATGCTGATATCTTCGAGTTGCCTCTCTATGGCTGCTTTTGGTGGCACTTGAATGACAAGGCCAGACCTCAGTATACATGGGTCTTTGTTGGGGCTTCTCTAATATAAGTCATAGGATTTCCTCATCGTCATTTTTCGGCTATATGCCCCTGTTCCTTTATTTTTTTGCTATCTACTTTGTTTTACCTGAGTACATCACACACGTACACATGTAATGGTTTACAAAACAATAAAATTGGACTTCAAGGTTTTCTGGGTCAAAAGTCTTTGTGTTTCACATAGCATTAAGTTTCTTTTCTTTCCAAACTCTTAAAAAAATACAATCGTTTTCTTTCTCAACAGGCACCATTATGTTAGAACTCTAATTTTACTCATAGGGTTAGTCACCCTTTGAAACACTTGCCACATGTATCTGATGAGAATATATATATATTACATTTTCTGTGCCAGGAGCATAGATCTCCTTATTATTTAGAGTTCTCCATAGAAACAGAATCAATAAGATGTGTATGTATGTATATCTCAGTGGACAGATAAACACTGAAAGACAAACTGATGACTATGACTAAGACTATATGTATATATGTATCTATATACCTATCATATAATACTATATTATGAAGATGTATTATAAATAATTGGCTCATAGAATTATGGAGGATGAACAATCTTCAAATCTGCAATCAGCAAGTTGAAAACCCAAGAAGCCAATGCTGTAGTTCCAGTCTGAATGCCAGTCAGCTGAAGACCTGTACAGAGGCATCATTTCAGTTTGGGCCTGGAGACAGGAAAAAAGTGGTGTCTGGGCTCAGGCTGTGAGACATGAGGGATGCCCCTATATTCCTGGAAGGGTCAGCCATTGTGTTCTATTCAGGCATTCAACTGATGAGATGAAGCCCACCCACATTAGGGTGTGCCATCTGCTTTGCTCAGTCTAGCAACTCAAATGTGATCAATTCATCCTGAAACACCCTCATAGACAGTCTTGCCCAGAATAATGTTTAACCAAATGCCTGGTTATCTTGTGGCCCAATTGGGTTGATATATCAAATTACCCAACATAGTTTCCTATACAGTGAACCATTCTAAAAGAAAAAGAAAAAAAATCAGTTATGATTTTACTTGTGTTATCCTATGCACATCACTTTCTCAGCCTCCAATTTTCCTCTGGTGGGCAGTAGGGTAAAAATATATTAATGTGTCCAAACTGAGTTTGCACAATGAATACCTCCTAGTCTCACTGCAGACAATATCCTATTTTAGCATCACAACTCTGAATAATTGTTTCTTTTCCCATATTACAAAAGAGAATACTTGATGTCACAAAAGTAATTTAGAATATTTATAAGAAAGATCTATTTAAATTCTAGAATTCTCTTCCTCCAAGTTGGTATCTAAAGGAAAAGTAATTTGATGGTTACCACAAAACCCTCATAATACGGAGGGATCAGAAGAATATGCTATCATTTCCAGCCTTGTTGTCATGACAGTCTGAAAGAAAAATGAGTGATGGTTTTTGTTAGACTCTGATTTAACATTTTTTTTTCTCCTGAAATAGAGGAGAAGATACTTTAGAAAAAGAGCACATTTATACCATTTCTACTATTCTATTTATTAGACGCATAGCACTGATGCCTTCAAAGTCTAATTAAATCCATCTTTTTCAATAGCTGTGTTTATAGTCATCCAGAGTAAATATAATGTAATCACACTTAAAAATTATGAAACTGACATAATATTAATGAACAATTTTCATGTAGGCATAAGAGGCCTCAACCTCATAATTTATAACCCATTTCATTGACTGATTATTCTCATATGCTCCTCTTTCTAGTTTTTATGAACACACTGCCCATATTCATCAGAAAATAGAATTTCTACACACAGACAATATTTACATTTTTGTTCGTATCATAGTGGACACTCAGCATGCTTAACTGGGCCTCCACTTAGCTTTGAATAACTCCAAATATGTAACTAATAAGTCCTTCAGAGATCACCTATAATATCACCATTTGAACACAGAAATTGATATAAAAGAAGCAACCATTCTTAACAAATATGTGCTTTAATGGAAAACAGAATGTCAATGTTTTAATAAGTAGTTGTGCAAAATTCCTCTTGTTGCTCTGCTATCATATACATATCTAGACTTCTCATAAACATTGTTGCAAACTTCCTCAATTCTTGAGAGGATTGTTGCCAAAGCCTTCTAACCGATTTCTGTTCTTACTTGCCCCACAATTCTCAAAACAGCAACCAGTATAATACTGTTAGATTATTAGTGAAATCATGCCAGTCATATTCCAAAAGTGGCCCATGGCTCAGCCCTTCACTTAGCAACTGGGCCATGCCAACAGGATTGTCTGCCCAGTGACATCTCTGAGTTCATACGCTCTCCTTTCCCCTTCTTTCTGCTCCAGCCTCTTTCACCTCCTTGCTGTTCCTGGCTGTACATAGCAGGCCTTCTTTCCCATCAGGTGCTTGGCCCTCAGTTTGAAAGGCTTTGCCTCTGATATCCAAACGACTCACCTCCTTCAAGAGTTAATCCAGGCATGTCTTGAGGCCCAGAACAGCTTTGAATGTGGCCCATCACAAATTCTTAAAACATTGAGATGATTTTGTGTGACTTTTTTTTTTAGTTATCAGTGTTTGTTAATGTTAGTGTATTTTATGTGTGGCCCTGGACAATTCTTTTTCCAACACCAGGGAAGCCAAAAGTTTGTACCCACTCTAGTTAACCTTCAAAGCGCAGGCTACTTTAACCATTTAAAGCTGCAACAGTGGGAATGCCAGGCTGGCTCAACAGGGTGAACACTCAGTCTGCAGCCTTGGGATCCTAGGGTTGTCTCCCGACCCCAGCCTGTGTGGACTCATATGCTGAACTGGGGTGTGGTCCCCAGTTCAGTTCTTGCTGGGAGAGCTTCCCACATGGGAGGCCCCCGGTTCGGCTCCCACTCTGGGCATGCTTCCTATGTGGGAGGCCACCAGCTCACGGGTTCATGTCTCCCCTGAGGGAGGCCCCTGGCTGGTTTCTGCCCTGCGCAGCCCCGTGTCCACCTGTGGAATGGGACTCTATTGAAAAATTGGTGGTGTACAACTGTGGAGACTGCTCTGGGCCCTCCCCCTTCTCTCCGTGTCTCTCTGCTTGTTTCTCTCTCTGTGTCAAAAACAATAAAAATAAATTCTTTAATGCTGCATCACACATTAAGAAGTAAAAATTGGCAGTTACAAAACAGTCAAGGGGGTGTAAAGTATAGCATAGGGAATATTGGTATTAATTACATATAATGCTAGAGACTACTAAACTAATTGAGAGATCACTTCATAAATTATGTAAGTATCTACCACTATGCTATATGCCTAAAACTAATATAAAATAGTATTGAATGTCAACTGCAATTGAAAAATGCAATTAAAGAATTAAAAATAAATAGATAAAGCTGCATTAACCAATCACAAATTCCCCATCTACATTGCCCTGATCTATGTTTGCCCCCACAATACACAGTACTAACTTCTACAGACTATATGGGTCAATTATTGTATTTATTATCTGTCTTCTATTAAGATATATACTTCCCAACAGCAGGGGTTTCTGTCAATTTTGCTCATTGCTATATCCCTCATCATCTAGAAGAGTGCCTGATACAAATTGACTTAGGCTTTTAAGAAATATTTGTTGAAAAGATGCATGAAACAACGAAACAAACAAAAAATGTAGGGATTATTATGTACTCACTCTGAAATGTTTTCTAGGTATGAAGGCTTCTGAGTTTTATTGATTAGTCTGACATAGGAGCTGAAGCCATGGAAACGCCTTGACAACCAAACAGCTCCACTCTGTTGCTCAGCCTCATAATGTCCTCGTGCTATTCCCACTCTTTTGGTGGCAAGAATGTAGTCATTCCATAGCTCTCTCATTGTTAACTTAGCTGCATTCACACAGTAATTTGCTGATCTTTCTAGGTTGCCCTGGATACACTGAGTTAATACTTTGTATCTTTATTGACTAAGTCTGACACATTTTATATCATGCTCTTTACTTTCTATTCCCTACCATCCAAACATGCTTGAATCTTTATCCAACAACATACAAATGGTAAAACTTTAAACAATATGTTGAACATCTTGAAACCTCAATTTCTTCAACTTTTAACCTAGAATACCAATAGCAATGTTTCAAATTTCCCTTGAGGTATAAATAAGGACATGTACAGGAAAGCTCATTGTAAAGTATTACAAAAAGCATTATTATTTTACTGAACTTAAATGTTTTCCTGGGATATGCATATGCCAATGAGCAAGGAAAATCAATGAGGACCATAGTTAGCTATGTATTGTTAATATTTCAGCTATGCCCTTTTTCACCAAAAAGTGAATACAGCTCATAACAGACAAATATGCTCTGGTGCCTCTTGCACCTCTAAACAGTAGGCAATATTTCTTACATATTGATGAAGATTCTGAAGAAAGCTAATTTATTTAGTCATGAGTCACCAAGCTTAAAATTCACTAGATAATTTCCATCAACGAAAAATGAGATTTGATCATAGTAAAACCAATGTGTATGACTTATATAGAATAATATCACCAGTTGGTGGTCGTGGTGGTGGTGTGTGTTTAAAATATCTCCAAGACAAATGTGATTTATATAAGAATTGACAACATGTCACTTTGCAAAAGCCAAGTTATATAAACAAGTAAATTACTAAATTTATTATAGCATCTGAATTACCATGGAATAGGACAGATTGAGTTACTTTAGAACAGTTTTTTTCAACAAATGTATTTATTTTTTTTAAGATTTATTTTTATTGTTTTTTGACAAAGAGTGAGAGACAGACAGAGACAGAGAGAAGGGGGAGGGCCCAGAGCAGTCTCCATCGTTGACAGCATTAGTTTTCCATATAGTTTCACTCCACAGGTGGGTGCGGGGCTGCGCAGGGCAGGAACTGGGCCAGGAGCCTCCCACATAGGCCCCAGCAAGAACTGATCTGGGGGCACACCCCAGTTCAGCATATGGGTCTGCCTGGGCTGGGGCTGGGTTATGATCCTCGTGCTCCGGGGCTGCAAAATGGGCACTTAACCTGCTGAGCCATCCCACCTTCCCCTGCAACAAATGTATTTTTTAAGCATTGTCACTAAGGGTATTTCATTTAGTTTATTGAATTGTTAGAATTTAGCTACTTTATATAAATAAATTTTTCAGATAAAGGGTAGGAATCATTTTAAAAATTAAATATATTAAAAAATAAAATCATAAAACTTATGAAAGAATGCTTTCTAAAATATATTACATATTTCATGGATTTGCATCAGAATAAAATGAATGTATTGTGGTAAATTAGAATATATGTACACATATATCATCAAAAAGAAGAAGGTTCAGTTTTGTCACATTATTTATTCTATCTGAATTTCAGCTTCCTTATTTGTAAAAGAGAGACAATGCTTTCTAGCTCACACAATTTATATTGGTTTAAATGTGATGTGGTATGTGTGTGTTGGGGTTGGGGGGAGCTTTTTTCCACCATGATAAAGGTTGAGTATCCTACCTATTCCTCAATTACAACAATGTGAAGAATTTATTTCTGGGGAAGCTGGGATGGCTCAGTGGGTAAAGCATTTGCTTTGCAGCCCCAGGGTCCGAAGATAGAATCCTGGCCCCGGCCCATGCAGATCCATATGCTGATCTGGGGTATGGTCCCCAGTTCGATTCTCACTGGGGTGAGCTTCCCATGTGAGAGGACCCTGGTTCAGCCCCCAGCCAGTGGGGCCATGCTTCTCATGTGGAAGGCCCTCACCTGATTCCTGCTCTGAGTGGCCCCACGTCCACCTGTGCAATGAAACTATGTTGAAAACTAATGACATACCAACTATGAAGACTGCTCTGAGCCCTCCCCCTTCTCTCTTTCTCTCTCTGTCTCTGTCTCTCTCTGTCAAAAACAATAAAATATATCTTTAAAAAATAGGACAAAAAATTATTTCTATTTACCACTATTCCAAACTTCAAATTCATATCTAATCCAGTTTCTATTTTTATATGCAAAATTTTGAAAATGAAGCTTAATGCTTTACATATTGGCTTACCGATAATCCTAAATTAGAAACATGTAGAGTACCTTAGACTTTGAATGCCCCAAAACTCGAACGACTTGGAATATGAATGAAAAAATCAAGCAAGTTTTGCCTCGGAAACCAAACGCTACTTTGGAATCCAACACATTGTTTGCATGGGACATATTGGCTGTATGACCCAGAGCTTTATCCGAACTCCCACTCATCTTGGACCTCAAATGATTTGAAATTCAGACAGGGTTCTGGGACAGATTAAGTTCCAATTCCAAGGCACCAATGCATTTGGCTAAAAATGTACGCTTTGGAGATCAGCTTTCTGGAATGACTGACATAATTGTTTTACAACAAACTCTCTACTTGGAACAACAAGAAAATCCGAATAAAATGTAAATAAAAAAAGAAAAAATAATACCTACTTTTAGGTGTTAGAAAGCAACAAAGGCTGTAAGAATTTATAAAGTCAAGATTTTGTATATTAACAAAAGAGCATAGGATATAGATTCAGACTGCTTAGGTTAGAATTCCAGCTCCTCTAGTTTGTTTTGGTTGTTAATGTTTGGGGTGGCATTGGTTAGTAAAACTATACCGGTGTCTGGTATACAATTCTTTAACACATCATCTAAGTGTTGCATTGTGTACTCTCCACCCACAGTCAGTTCTCCTTCCTTCACCACATAGTTGATGCTCCTCCCTACTCTCCATCTTTTCCTTCCTCTCCTACTCTCCTCCCTCTCACTTTGGGTAAGATACATATATTTAAGATTTATTTTATTGTTTTTGACAGAGACAGAGAGAGAGAAAGACAGAGAGAAGAAGGAAGAACCAGAGCGGTCTCCATAGTTGTATGTCGTCATTTTTTTGACACGGTTTCAGTCCACACAGGGGGGCGGGGTCTGTGCAGGGCAGGAACTGGGCTGGGGGTCTCCCGTGTGAAAGACACACCCGCTGGAGGCAGGGGCTGAACCAGGGAGTGAGAACCAAACTGGGAGCCTCCCACATGGGAAGCTCACCCCAGTTCAGCATATGGGTCCACACGGGTTGAGGCCAGGATTTGATCCCAAGTCCCTGGGGCTGCAAAGTGAGTGCTTAACCTGCTGAGCGATCCCATCCCAGCTTCCCCTGGAGAAGATATTAACCCTGCACTTGTCTGCTTCTTTAATTTTATTGAGAATAGGAACAGTACCCACTCTTTTTTTGTTTGTTTTTGCATGTTTTTCTTTTTGTGTTTTTTGAAGAGAGTGGAGTGAAGTGGTACATGTAAAATGCTTAACAACACGTGAAGTAGTACATGTAAAATGCTTAAAAAAAGAATCTGTCACACATTAAGTGATCAAGAAAAGTTAGTTGGTATCACCATCATTATAATCAGTACTTAATAATACTTATACCCTAAGATGGCTCCAAAAGATTTCCTTCTAGTATTTACACCCCTAATCCTATTCCCTTAATTGTACATGGGGCTGACATGCTTCTAACAGAATATAGCAAAATTGAAGCACAAAATATGGCAAAAAGTGATGGAATGTCATTTCTGTGATTACATTAAAATTATAGTAAAATCTTTTCATTGATTACCTCCCTTGCTGTCTTTGATAAAGCAAGCTTCCACATTGAAAGGTACAATAGCAAGGAACAGAGGGCAGCCTCTAGCCAACAACTAATGAGATATTAAAATCCTCAAAAACCTACAAAAAATTAAATCTTTCCAATAGATTTACAAGTTTAGAAGCAGATGGTTCCTCAGTCTAGACTCAGATAAGACCCCAGCATGGCCATGTGAGAGAATTTGAAGCAGAGGACCCAGCTAAGCCACGCCTGGATTCTTTTCCCGTATTAACTGTGATATAATGAATGTGTATTGTTGTAAACACACTATCATGAAGCAGCAATAAATAATTAACACATCTTATGACAAAGCTTGTCTCCAAGCTTCTTTTCAGAATTAAAGTGAATGAGATTTGTAATAAGTATATTTATTAAAATTTAAGAAGACTCTTTCTTAATTCTGAATCATGACTGTATTTCCAGTGATGTAATTTGCCTGATATTTTTCACCAAGATGCAATGGTACATCATTTTTCCAAAGATGTCAGTACAAGAACCACAAAATAAAATATTTCAATTAGAAAGACTTTGTGGGGAAGCCGGGATGGCTCAGTGGGTTGGGCGCTCACTTTGCAGTGCTGGGGACCGAGGATTGAATCCCAGCCCCAGCCCGTGCGGACCCGTGTGCTGAACTGGGGAGTTCCCCCAGTTCAGTTCTCTCTCTGTCTCTGTCTCTGTCTCTGTCTCTCTCTGTCTCTCTCTCTCTCTCTCTTTCTCTCTTTCTCTTTCTCTCTGTCAAAAACAATAAAAAATAAATAAATAAATAAATAAAAACCTGGAAAGTTAAAAAAAAAAAAACAAAGAAAAAAGGAAATACTTTGTGCCTACTTATAGTCTAACAATGTAACTGTGAAATTAGTTCATTTCCATGGGTTGCAAATCAACTGCTGGAGAGAACTAACAGCTTACATAGGACCACACAAAACAAATAAGACATATGTAACAACTACTTTTACATTTCTTTTGTTGATCTGTGCTCCTTAGCTCAAAAATGACATTGGCTCTTTCATACTTTATTTTGAAAATCATAAATTAATCAAAATGGGCAGGTTAATGTGACAAATGAAACAAACCTATAGTAACTAGTGGCATGCAGTAGATATTGGTGAACTAAGAATACAAGCTATATTTAAAAAACATTATTGAGTGGGGAAAAACTAAAACCTTTTCTTCTATAACCAGGAATAAGATAGGGATGCCCACTGTCACCACTGCTATTCAATATAGTTCTAGCCAGAGCTATCAGGCAGGAAAAAGAAATAAAAGGCATCCAAATTGGGAATGAAGAAGTTAAACTGTCAGTTTTTACAGATGACATGATTCTTTATATAGAAAACCCTAAAGATTCCACCAGAAAGCTATTACAAATAATAAATGAATATAGTATAGTTGCAGGATATAAAATCTACACAAATTGACAGCATTTTTATATGCAAACAATGAAATTTCAGAAATAGAAATGAGAAAAACGATACTGTGCGCAATTAAAACAAAAATAATAGAATACTTAGGAATAAACTTAACAAAGAACATGATGGAGTTATAAATGGAAAACTATAAGACAGTATTAAAATAAATTGAACAAATACAAAGGAATAGAAAGATATTCTGTGTTCATGGTAGACTAAACATAGTTACAATGGCCATATTATCCAAAGCAATATACAGATTTAATGCAATTCCACAGACATTCTTTTGAGAAATAGATTTTTAAAATTATCAGATTCATATGGAACCACAAAAGACCCCGTATCGCCAAAGCAATCTTTCAAAAAAAGAATAAGGCTGGAGGCATCAGGCTCCCTGTCTTCAGTTTATACTACAAAGCGTCAACAATCAAAACAGTTTGGTATTGGCAGAAAAATAGACATCCAGACCAATGCAACAGAATCGATAACCAAGAAATAAATCCATAAACATATGGACAGATAATTTTTGACAAAGGAGTGAAAAATATACAATGGAGAAAAGAAACTCTCTTCAGTAAATGGTGCAGGGAAAATTGGAAAACCACATGCAAAAGAATGAATCTGGACTGTGAAATCTCACCATATACCAAAATTAACTCAAAGTGGATTAAAGACCTGCACATAAGACCAGAAACAATAAAGAACATAGAATAAAACATTGGTACTAAACTTATAGACCTTGGGTTCAAAGAGCACTTTATGAACTTGGCCCCAAAGGCAAGGGAAGTAAAAGCAATAATAAATGAATGGGATTATATCAAACTAAAAAGCAGCTACACAGCAAAGGACACCATCAACAAAGTAAAAAGGAAACCAACTGAATGAGAGAAAATATTTGCAAGTGATGCCTCTGATCAGGGGCTAATATCTAAAATATATAAAGAACTCATGCAACTCAACAACAAATAAACAAACGATCCAATTAAAAAATGGGCAGAAGACCTAAACAGACATTTCTACCCTAAAGACATTCTAACAGCCAATAGATACATGAAAAAAGCTCAACATCACTAGCAAGTAGGAAGACGCAAATTAAAACTACGATGAGATATCACCTCACACCTGTTAGAATGGCTATAATCAACAAGACAAGGGATAACAAGTGCTGTAAAGGCTGTGGAGAAAAAGAAACCCTCATACACTGCTGGTGGGAATGCAAATTGGTACAACCACTATTGAAGGCAGTATGGAGATTCCTCAAAAAACTAGGAATGGAATTACCATATGACCCAGCAATCCCTCTTCTGGATACCTATCCCAAAAACCTGAAAACTTTAATCTGCAAAGATATATATGTACCCCAGTGTTCATCACAGCACTGTTCATGGTGGCCAAGTCATGGAAACAACCAAAATATCCTTTGATAAAGGACTGGATAAAGTGATTGTGGTACATTTACACAATGGAATACTACTAAGCAATAAAAAAGATGAAATACAACAATTTGTGACAACATAGATGGACCTTGAAAATGTCTTATTAAGAAAAATAAGTCAGAATGAAAGAAGAAACATGACCTCATTCATAGGTGGAATATAAAACTGAAAGTAACAAAGAAACAAAAACTTATGAACACAGTCATTGGTTTGGTGGTTGCCTGGGGGTGGGATGGGAATGTGGGTGGGAAGGCTGGGGGTGCATGGGGAGGGGTCATTAAATGTTAAAAAAATTAAAAAATAAATAAATAAAAATGGAAAAAAAGAAAAAAAAAGGACCACTTATCCATCATCACTTTTTTATATAATCAGCTGAAACTAGCATTCAATCTCTTTTCTTAAAATTGTTTAAAGTTTACCCATAAGAACTAAGTCTCAACAATTTCATGGTGAAAATGGCATTAGAAAAAGAAGAAGCATGATAATAGAATTATATAAGCCTTGGCCCAAATTTAAATTATAATAGATCCTGCCAATATGCTGATTATGAGATCACGTTAGTACTAGGTGCTATGAAACAAGCAATAGTATCACAAAATATATAACAAAAATGAATATAACAAAAAATAAAAAAACATTAAATTTTGATATTTTAAGTATCATAAGAGCAAACTAAATATATCTTTGTCAAAAACAATAAAAATAAATCTTAAAAAAATATAAGATCAAATACAGGGAGTATGTAGGATGTTCTACAGATTTTACTATTTATATTGCAAAGGTATAACCAAGAGGCAGTATCGTAAGTTGATTTTGGAGACCAGATCATCATGTGTCTACATGTGTTACTGTCTCTGCATCTTCCAGTTATTTTGCACCACTTCTGATTTGTCCCCAGATTTTTTTAGACACAGTTCTATTGTCATGTGCAGGTTGTGCTGTGTTTCATTAGCTCTGTGTTTTCCACACCAAACTGTGAGCTTCTACTTAATGGCAGAACCCTCATTTCACTGCTTCTAGAACATCGGCACCATCACGGGGCCTATCACAGAGGAGCCACATATCAGTACGATAAGTAAATAAATAAATAAGCAGTGAACAAGTGCGTCTTTCTAAAGCTAATACCTCTGTGTGTAAAGTGAGAGTGTGTGTCCAGTATACAGTGATCTCTAAGCTTAATACCAACTATGATTTTTTTTTTAATTATTTTATTATTTGAGAGAAGGTGAGAGTGAGAGAAAGAGAGAGAAAACGGCAGGGTCCAGGGCAGTCTCCATAGTTGTACATCAGTAGTTGTGACATAGTTCCATTTCGTACAGGTAGATGTAGGGTCACTCAGGGTGAGAACTGGAATGGGGGCCTTCAGCATGGGAGGCAAGAACTTTCACCAGCATCTGGTGGTTACCAGTTGTGCTGCAATTCAGCATATGGACTTGCCCGGGGCCGAGGCCAGGATTCAATCCCCGACCTCCTGGTTGCCAAGCAAGCACTCACCCTGCTGAGCTATCCCGGAGTCCCCATCAATTATGATTTTTGACACTTAAAGATTAAATATCTACTGAGATTGTTTCACTTCATTATGATTTATTCTAATTTAATTGATACCAACCTAAATTACATGTATATTCTTAATGCAAAATAGAAGTTTAACCTAAGAATAGATAAGATGCTTTTTATAAAATTACAAATTTAAAAAGTATTCTTGGTACTAAAATTGGAAAAGAAACATTTATTTAAGGTTTTGCTTTCCCCATTAATTAATGAAAAACATTTGATTCTCAAATTATTTTGGAGACACCAAAAGCTTGATCTATTTTATTTTGATTGTTAGTAGGTTGTTTCCTTTTTAGTTGTTGTTTTGGTTTTGTTTTGTTTTGATTTTGTTACACATCTTTTAACACTATATGGTACTTGTAACTTTATATATAAAATTGAACAGATCAACCTTAGGTGGAGAAAGTAAACAGCCAGTGACACCTGAGAAAGATTGAACAGACTATTTAAAAAGCCTTCCCTTTCTATATCATGGGATCCCTTTAAATCAGGAGTCCCAAACCCCTGGTCCAAGGCTTGTTAGGATCTGGGCTGCGCAGCAGGAGGTGAGTGGGGGGCAACTGAGTGAAGCTTCCTTTGTATTTACAGCTCCTCCCCATTGCTGGTACTACTGTCTGAGCTCTGCCTCCTATCAGATCAAGAGCGAATCTCCTAGGAAATTCTTCACTCTCCTAGGAGAGTGAACCCTATTGTGAACTGCACATGTGCACCACTACCACCCCCATCCATGGACAAATTGTCTCCCATGAAACTGGTTCCTGGTGCCAAAAAGGTTGGGAACCTTGCTTTAAATCACAAAGAAAACTTGGCTCCCCAGACTAAGATAAATGCTCAGATTTTAATGCAAAACTTTTGAAACAATTCAGGTTCATTAACCTAATCTTGCAGCACTACTACAGATGGACTAAAAATGCTGGTGGAGTCTGGCAGGGAAGGTGAGGGAAGGAGGACACATGCAGAGTGGCTAAAGAACTGGGGACTCTCTGCAGCTGTGCATTATACTTTCAGCCCTAATTATCTCCTAGGGGCCGTGCTTGCTAGTTAGAAGAAAATCTCAAGGCCAAAGCAAGTAAGACTACATTCTAAAATACCCTGCTCCTGAGACAGAAAATGGAGTTAAGAATTCATAAACTCTCTTGGTCACAGTTGAGCATTATTGTAGTTTCCAGAAGCAGGAAGTAAAGATTTGTATTTAACATGGGGGAGGGGTAGTCTTCACAGTGTGTTTCTGATACTTTCTTGTCTCCATGTTTATTTTGGTTGGTGTCGTAGAGGATTTGGAGGAAAAATTGCCTCCGCTTAATTAGAATTTAGGAAGTTTATGTATTTCTTTTATTTTTACATTTAATGATAGTCACATATTCATTTATGAAATATCTAGTGAACACCTACTTTGGTCAGGGAACTACGCGACTTGTACTCTGTGTTCCTGCTGGGTTATAGCAAGAATACAGCATCTGTGACTCTTGTCCTCAGCAGCTTACTGTCCATTTCAGATACAAAGAGACAGTTAATTTATAGAATAGCAATGTCTAGAATTTTAGCCAATTGAAGCTTCATAATTTGGGCAAAAAATTTTAGTGGAATAATGGGTTGGAAGTCATATGACAATGGGGCTAGAATTGAATGGTCCAACAGTAGATACCAAAACTGTGTATGCATATCTCTTTTGAGAGGTTTGACTATAAAGGGGAAAACAAAAAATGAGCTAACACCTGAAAATGTCTTTAGATGGACTTAGGGAAAACGTTAAGTTCTTCTGGTTGTTGATCTTTTTTAAATTAAATTTATTGGGGTGACATTGGTTAGTAAAATTATATAGGTTTCAGGTGTGCACTTCTATAATACATCATCTAGGTGTTCCATTGTGTGCAGGAGAGAGGGCCATGAAATGTAGGGTGATGGAAGAAGAACTGATTCTGGGTGGTGAGCACACAATGATGTTGTTTTTCATGAAAGAGCAACTAGCCATGAGAAAGTGAGGGACAGTAGAGTATAGAGATCAAAATCCACAAAGTGAGATCATGAGGAGTACTCTAAGGAGGGTGAGGAAAAAATGGGCTACATGTTTAGGGGGATAGGCCTATAGCAAAGCGGGAAGCTTCTCCTATTTAAAAAAAAAATGGATTAAAGGGTAAAAAGGTGGGTATATGTGCCCATTAATTTAAATGTTTAAGGAAAGGAAGTACCGTATATAACTTAATGACTTCTATTTGCCTTGTGATGAATGATATGAATGTATCTTTTGAAGACGAAGGATGTGAGAACTGGTTAAAAGTTTAGAGAAAGCATAAAATATTTAAAACAGCCATATTGCAGAGATAGAGCAGTAGGAGGGGGGAAAAAAGGAAGGTGTACTGCACAAGGCTGAAGAAATAGATCATAATTGAGTCTCTAGACCATATTAGAACCAGTCTATGATGCTGTGCAATCTTTTAACAGATTTATTTTTTTAAGATTTTTTTTTATTTTATTGTTTTTGACAGAGACAGAGAGAGAGAGAGAGACATAGAGAAGGGGGAGAGCCCAGAGCAGTCTCCATAGTGACACATCATTAGCTTTCAACATAGTTTCATCCCACACAGGTGGGCGAGGCCACAGAGGGAGGGAACTAGGCTGGGGGATTTCAGCATGGGAGGCATGTCCCCTTTAACCAGGGGCCAAACTGAGGGATGAGAACCAAACTAGGGGCCTCCCACATGGGAAGTACTCCCCAGTTCAGCATATGGGTCCGCACGGGCTAGGGCCAAAATGCGATCCTTGGCCCCTGGGGCTGCAAAGTGAGCACTTAACCCGCTGGGCCATCCTGGCTTCCCCTAACAGATTTCAACATTTGATGTTTCATAAAGACAAATGGTTAAATTAGTTCACGTTTGGAACTTTTCTATTTAAGTAGAAGATAAAGAAAATGAAACAAATATGTTGGAATTACTTATAGGAGAAGAGTTCAATGATGAAGTACAGAATCTAAGCTACAGAGATAAAGAAGTGAGGTCAGGATGAAGCAGAAGTTAGAGGAGAGTTCAGAGACCGGATATTTAGAGTTACCAAGGAGAAGGTAACGTGGGCATAAACATTGGAAGACTGTGATCAACAGGTCAGGTGCCTGAGTTTATTATTTCAGATTATATGTCTGCAGTGTAGCCAAGTGGTCAGAAAAAAAAAATGAAAATAGAAGTCACCGTAGATGATAGGTCAAAGTAAAATACAGCCAGAGAGTTGGATGGGACACTCACTAAATTGAGCCAGGGTGATGGTAGTATGTGTGGTAGAGTAGAGGGTTGTAAATGTCATAGTCTGTAGAATCAGATAATGAGAGTGAGTGAGCGACAGATCAACAGAGTGCTCTGACAGGTAAAACAGAATAGCACCAGCCTTGAACTAGCAGGGGTTTTAACAGGCAGGCAGGAGAATAATGTTTTGATTATCAAAGGGAGTAAAGAGGTCTCCAACCCTACTTTCTTAACAAGGGGTTCACAGATCTTGCTGCCTTCTCGCTAATTAAGATACAGAAACTCTGTATCTCAAATATGACAACATAAGTGAAAGACATAAGGTACTAGGATAAACCAGACAGTTGATGAAACTGCTACACAGTTCTGAGACAGAATTTAACAAACATCCTTTTAAATGCACTGAATTCACTAGAAAGTAAGAGAAATCCCCAAGAGCCATGGTAAAGAGAAATAAAGAAAACAGGGTTGCAAATGAGCATTGAAGCCAGGGCAACAGCTGCTAAGACATTTTCAAGCCTAGTGAAAATTTATCCTTGAGTTTCGCGTGCTTCATGTTCAAAAATCTTGGGCGTGTACAATATAGAGATGTGGAGCTATAGCACTGAAATAAACTTGGGACTCATGAAATTCCATAACCTGCATTCAATCATAGACTATAAAAATTCACTTACTGCCAGAAGGAGATGAGGAGGAAAACTGTTTCAGAACAAACTGTTGGAAGAACAGAAGTACAGGGAGAGCTCCCCTGAGAAATTATAACCATCAGCCTGGCCTTACGTGGTTTTGTACCTGAGACTTATCCAAGATGGATACTGCCACAGGCCCTCAGGAAAAAAGCAAATACAATTCTCTCAGGATACTGTAGCCTCAACCCAAAATAATGGGATTCTCACATAAAACCAGTCAAAAGCATAGGAGATCTTCAAGACTATCATTTGACTTAATTTCAGCCAAAATTTATCTCTTTCCTATTGGATTTTCTCTTTCCTAATGGTTATAACTTACAAGGATGTAGCTTTTCCTCTGTCTACATGCTAATTTCTTTAAAAGAAAGCTCAAAAAACACAGCTGCTTTCCATTTTAAGTGGGCAGCAAATTTAGGGGCTCTCTCAGTTCCCTCTCTAATTAAAAGCACCTCATCACCACACCCATGATCCTGACATAGTGTGGAGACCACTCTCATATTGTGCTAGTTTCTCAGATTCCCCTCCTAACACAGGGCACAGGGAGCCTATGCACTCAGGTCACTAACCTACTTGGGAGGCAGGCCTGTCAGTATTTTCTGTGGGAACTTGGGCAGGAGAAGGCTGGTGGCAGGTTTTTTTTACACCTCCCCTCTGTTTGCTCCCTCTGTAAATTTTAGTATATCCTTTGTATGTAGAGGTCAAGACCTTGAACTTTCATACAAAGTAGAGGCAAGCTTTTAAAATTCAATATTGGGCGTAAGGAGGAAGCATCATATATAGTAGTGGAAAGAGAACTGTCTCTGGGTGGTAAGCACATAAGCAACACATAAAAGATATAATGTAGAATTGTACACCTGAAACCTATGTAATTTTTTTTATTAAATTTATTGGGGTGACATTGGTTGGCGATATAGTTTCCAAGTGTACAACTCTACATTATATCATTTTACCAACCAATGTGACTCCAATAAATTTAACAGTTAACATAAAAAAAAATTATGTCTCTCTCTAAAACCTATTGTGTCATGGATTTCAAATGTCTATTTCAAAAAAAATATCAGATGTCACTTTTTTTCCTCTTAATTTATGCAATAAAAACACAGCAGCACAGAAAGGAACTCTTTAGATTAGGGGCAGGTCACATGCGAAATAGTCAAAGATTTAAAAAACAATAAATGATGTCTGGTAAAGTTTCTCTGTACTCCCTTGAGACATGAACATAAACTAAATATTTGAAAATATATTTAATATTATGTCCCTTTTACAGTCTATGACAGAGCTTTTGACTTACAGAGATGAAAAATATGGATGTTTATAAGTTTATTGTGGAGTAGAGTTGTTGAGAGGTAATGCTGAATAGAAGAAAGGGTACATGTTATGTGTAAACACAGCTGGTTGTCTGTGTTTTAACCTTGCATACCAGAATAGCTTTGCAAAGCTTTCAACAAACCCTGTAAACCAGAGATGATATAACTAATGATAAAGAAGCATGAGAAACCCTATGTTGCAATCCAGCAAAAAAAAAAAAAAGCTTCCTTTTGAAAATGTGTAGAAATAGCAATCTAGTATTTCTTTGACTGAAGAATGTTTTTTTCTTGGGGCCTAAAGACACAGGCATCCCCCTACCACTCGCCCCACACACACCAACATACAAATACAGTCATAGTTTTGGTTAGGTGGGCCTCAATTCTTTCTTTATCACTAGCAAGCTTCAACAAGTGCTCACAAACCTGGACTTGACCTTTTGAAAGCTATAAAAATAGGTCTTAATTCTCTCTAAACCTCAATTCTTTACTTATTAAAACTATAATATTCGCTGGGAGGATCCAAGATGGCGGCATGAGAGGAGAATGCCCATAACTGCCTGGGAAGGGCCTTGGGAACAGAGGGGAATCCACAGGGGAAACCCTGAGAAGAAACCTCAACTAAGAGAACCACACAACGCAGAACAACACACAAAGGTTAGAGAAAAAAGGGGAGAGCGGGAGAGGAAAAGGGAAGCAGCGGTTCGGAGACAGAGACTCAGAGCACGGCCCGGGGCTGGCCAAAACAAAGGGGGATTGGGGGACTACGGTCAAAGTGGAGCTAGATCGAGGGCGGGCTGGAAGCTGAGACCTAGGGAGCATGGAATCCCCACAAGACTGTGGACAATTTAACATTCGAACTCAAGGGACAGCACGCAGTGCCCTAATCAGATCACAGAGCCTAAAGTGGAACAGGGACTGTGGAGCAGGGCAGCTGCACTTCCCGGCGGGCAGGGTGAGAGCAGGGCACTAGCCCACAACGGCTCAGCACCCCTGATTTACGGAGGAGATTGACTGTGAAGGAGCGCCTTCTGAGGACAGGGCTCTTGGAGTGAGGGCTGGGGCTTGAGTGGGCATAGCTGCATTGGACGGGCTTAGAGTAAATCCAGCGGTCTCAATAGAGCCAGGAGCGTTGAGCGGCTGCCACCCGAGCTACGGCCTGTGCGCACAGGGCTTTCGGCACCCGCCCACGGGGCCACCCCGCAGCGCCGCTGCCTGCTCACCGGTGCCCTACAGGGCTTTTGGCATCCTGCTCGCCAGGCCGCCGCAGCAGCGCTGCCTGTGCCTGGGACCAGCTTTCAGCGCCCTGCTCACCTGGCCACTGCAGCGCTGCTGCCTGCTCGTGAGCACCCAGCTGGGCTTTTGGCGTCCCGCCCACCGGGCCTCTGGGGCGTTGCAGACAGCACGCAACTGGGCTGCCTGCCGGGTCTCCGCGGTGTCATTGCCTGTGCGCGGGACTGCGCAGCCAACCAGGGCCTCTGCCAAGCCCCAGCCCATCCAAGTGCTGCCCTGAGGGCATGCCTTACAGATACGATTGAAGGAGGGGCAGCCAGGAGGAGGAAAGACCAGAGCTCCTGCGCCCCGCCCACACTGAACCACCAGCCCCCCTGCTGAAAGAGGAATCTGCTATTGTGTCTCAGGCCCGCCCTAGCTCCTACTCACATGCCCCCACCCCTGGCCACACCTTTACTACCCTGCTATCTCACAGCTAA
>PVKE010021845.1:0-26122 GCA_004027555.1 Craseonycteris thonglongyai
TCAGTGTTCATCAGTGAGATTGGCCTATAGTTTTCCTTTTTGGTATTGTCTTTCCCAGGTTTTGGTATTAGGGTGATATTAGCTTCATAGAAAGAGTTGGGTAGTACTGTCTCCTCTTGAATTTTCTGGAGTAGTTTGAGGAGGATGGGCATTAGTTCTTCTTTGAATGACTGGTAGAATTCATTGGTAAAGCCATCTGGTCCAGGCCTTTTGCCTTTGGGCAACTTTTGGATATTGTTTCAAGTTCTGTACTGTTGATTGGTCTATTGAGGTTATCCAAATCTTCTTGGTTCAGTTTAGGTAAACTATATGTTTCTAGAAATTTGTCCACTTACTCTAGGTTGTCAAATTTGTTGGCATAGTCTTTCATAATAATCTCTTATGATTGTTCGTATTTCTGCAGCATCAGTCGTAATCTCTCCCCCATCGTCCCGTATTCTGGAAATATGAGATTTTTCTCTTTGTCCTTTGGTGAGCCTAGCCAGTGGTTTGTCGATTTTATTGAGTTTTTCAAACAACCAGCTCTTTGTGACGTTAATTTTATGTATTGTTTTTCTATTCTGAATTTCATTAAGTTCTGCTTTGATTTTTATTAATTCTTTTCTTCTGCTGGCTTTGGGGGACCTCTGTTCTTCTTTTTCTAGCTCTATAAGATGAGATGTGAGGGTGTTTACTTGTAGTTTTTCTTGTTTCTTGAGATAGGCGTGTAATGATATAAATTTCCCTCTTAATACTGCTTTTGCTTTGTCCCAGAAATTCTGGTATGTCGTGTTTTCATTGTCATTCGTTTCTACAAATGTTTTAATCTCTTGTTTAATTTCCTCTTTGATCCAACTACTTTTTAATAGCATGTTGTTCATTCTCCATGTATATGTGGTTCTCTCTGCACTTGATCTTTTGCAATTGAGCTCTAGTTTCAATGCTTTGTGGTCTGAGAATATACTTGGTATGATTTAGACGCCCTTAAATTTGGTGAGGTTGGATTTAAGTCCCAGGATATGGTCTATCCTTGAAAATGTTCCATGCGCACTAGAGTAAAATGTATAGCCCTTTGTTGTAGGATGGAATGACCTGTAAATGTCAATTATGTCCATTTCCTGCAATGTATCATTTAAAGCTGCAATCTCCTTATTTAGTTTCTGCTTGGATGATCTGTCCAATTTTGCAAAGGGGGTGTTTAGATCCCCTACTATAATTGTATTTTTATCAAATTCTCCTTTTAGATCTGTTGGTAGTTGCTTTATAAATTTTGGTGCTTCCTGAATGGGGGCATATATATTGATGAGTGTGATGTTTTCTTGTTGTATTGTCCCTTTTATCAAGATGTAATGTCCATCTTTATGTCTTATTATTTTTTTATCCTGATGTCTTTTTCATCAGAAATCAGTATGGCCACTCCAGCTTTTCTCTGACTGCCATTTGCCTGGAGTATTTTTTTCCATCCTTTTACTCTGAGTCTATGTCTGTCCCTGTGGCTGATGTGTGTCTCTTGTAGGCAGCATATGGTTGGATTTTGTTTTTTAATCCAGTCTGCCACCCTGTGCCTCTTTATTGGTGAATTCAGTCCATTTTCATTCAGGGGGATCATTGATATATGAGGATATCCTGTATCCATTTCTTCTTCCGTTTTATTTTTTTGTTGTCCCAACTTTTCTCCATTTATTTTGATTTCTGGATTCAGGTCGAATAGGCTCCTTTAGTATTTCTTGGAGTGCCAGTTTTGAGCTGGAGAATTCCCTGAGTTTCTGTATATCTGTAAAGAACTTAATTCCTCCTTCATATCTAAAGGTTAATTTTGCAGGATAGTTCATTCTTGGCTGGAAATTTCTCTCTTTTAATATTTTGAAGATTGGGCTCCACTCCCTCCTGGCTTGCAGAGTTTCTGCTGAGAAGTCTGGTGACAGCCTGATAGGTTTTCCTTTAAAAGTTATGTTTTGTTTTTCCCTAGCAGCCTTGAGGATTTTTTCTTTGTCATTGATTTTTGTCATCTTCAGAACAATGTGCCTTGGAGAAGATCTGCTAGGGTCTAGGAAGTTAGGGCTTCTGCTTTCCTCTTGGAGTTGGGGCTGTAATTCCTTCCACAGGTTAGGGAAATTTTCATCCACTATTTGTTTTAGCAGACTCTGAGAAGATTTCATCTCGCTTCCTTCTGGTACCCCTATTATTCTAATATTATTCTTTCTGATGGAGTCAGAAAGTTCTTATAGGGCTGTTTCATTTCTCTTGATTCTCCTTTCCCTTTCTTCTTCCCTCTGTGACGTTTCCATGTTTGTATCTTCAATTTCACTCATCCTTTCCTCTAGCTGGTCAGCCCTGTTTCCTATGCTGGTCAGTTCTTTTTTCAGCTCTCCCATGATGCCTTTCATTTCAAGGAGTTCCTGTAGGTTCTTCTCTAGCTTCTCAATTTTGTTGGTAAAGTACTCATTTTGCTCGGAAAATTTCTTGTTGAGGTCATTTAACTGTGTCTGGGTACTTTGCCAGCATTGAGTGAGCTCTCTGAATGTATTGATTAATGCAGCCCTGAATTCTGTTTCGCTTAGATTTGATTCCAAGTGTGCAAGCTCCTTTACTAAAGATTGCCCCTGATCTTCTGGAGGGGCTTTGGGTTCTGAGGTGAGCATTGTGTTTGATGTGGTTCTTTTTGCTTTACGCATGAGTCTGTTTTCCCTCTGGGGGTTTGCCTATCAGATGGGCTTCTCTTTATTTTTTCTTTTGGGCTCAGTTGTGGGAGGAGATTTTGGGAGAGGGTTGGGGAAGCAGACAGCTTCTGTGTCCTGGGGCACTTCAGGTTGCTGTCTTAGCTGTTAGATAGCAGGGCAGTAAAGGTGTGGCCAGGGGTGGGGGCATGTGAGTAGGAGCTAGGGCGGGCCTGAGACACAATAGCAGATTCCTCTTTCAGCAGGGGGGCTGGTGGTTCAGTGCGGGTGGGGCCCAGGAGCTCTGGTCTTTCTCTCCTCAGCCTGGCTGCCCCTCCTTCAGTCATATCTGTAAGCCACGCCCGCATGGCAGCACTTGGATGGGCTGGGGCTTAGCAGAGGCCCTGGTTGGCCACAGTCTTTCGCGCAGGCAATGACACCGTGGTGACCTGGTCGGCAGCCCAGTTGCACGAGCGGGCTGCAACGCCCCAGAGGCCCGGTGGGCAGGACACCAAAAGCCCAGTTGCGCACTTGCGAGCAGGCCACAGTGCTGCAGCAGCCCAGTGGGCAGGGCGCCAAAAGCCGGTCTTGCGTGCAGGCAGCGGCACTAAGGCGGACTGGTGGGCGGGGCGCCAAAAGCCCTGTTGTGCGCTGGTGAGCAGGCAGTGGTGCCGCGGTGGCCCAGTGGGCGGGGAGCCGAAAGCCCAGTTGCGCATTTGCACACTGGCAGCAGTGCTGCAGCGGCCTGGTGAGCGGGGCACCAAAAGCCCAATTGCGAGCTGGCAAGCAAGCAGGGGTGTGGGCGGCCCGGTGGGCGGGGCGCCAAAAGCCCAGTTGTGCATAGGCAGCAGCGCCTTGGCGGCCTGGTGGACAGGGCGCCGTGATGGCCTGGTGGGCGGGGCGCCAAAAGCCCAGGTACGTGAACCCAGCAGTGCCGCAGCGGTGCCGCAGCGGCCTAGTGGGCGGGGCGAATTTTTAATTTTTTAATTCAGCCCTTGAGCAGAAATACATCAGGTGTCGTGCTGATTGTAAGATACCAGGGAGACTTTAACAACTTCGATGCTACAAGCCTAATAATTAAGTTCAAAAACTCAGCCTTAAAAAGAGCTACAGGGGAAGCTGTGATGGCTCAGTGGGCTAAGCACTCGCCTTGCAGCCCAGGAGCCCAAGGATCAAATCCCGGCCCATGAGGACCCATATGCTGAACTGGGGTGTGCCCTCAGTTCAGTTCTTGCTGGGGCCTATGCGGGAGGTTCCCGGCCCTGTGCAGCCCCTCGCCCACCTGTCGAGTGAAACTATATGGAAAACTAATGCTGTCAACTGTGGAAACTGCTCTGGGCCCTCCCCATTCTCTCTGTCTCTCTCTGTCTCTTTCTGTCAAAAACAATAAAAATAAATCTTTAAAAAGAGCTACATACCTCATTGCTATCACTACGGTCTCCTTCGAAGCACTCCCCTTGGGAGGCTATGCACTGACGCCAGTGCCTAGTTCACCTTTCAACTGGAATGGCCATTAAGAGCTTTTGTTGTATTATTCTTGATGTCTTGAGTGCATCCAAATGTCTTCCTTTCAATATTTCCTTTATCTTTGGGTTAAGAAAAAAGTCAGTGGAGGCCAGCTCACATGAGTAGGAAGAATGTTCCAATACAGTGATTTATTCACTGCCTATAAACTCCCTCACAGACACTGCCGTGTAAGCTGGAACACTGTTGTGATGCAAGAGCCATGAGTTGTTAATGAAAAGTTCAGGTCATTTTTGTCTAAACTTTTCACTCATCCTTTTTAGTACTTTCAAAGAGTAAACTTGGTTGACTGTTTGTACAGTTAGTACAAATTCATAATGAACAATCCCTCTGATACAAAAAAAAAAAAAAAGGTTAGCAACATCGTTTTGACTCTGGATATGAACTAATGGAACTTTGTTGGTTGTGGAGATTTGGCTGACTTCCATTGTATACTTTGATGCTTTGTTTCAGGGTCATACTGGTACACCCATGTTTCGTCACCAGTGATAACATGGCCCAAAACATCATCTTGCCTCTCCAAAAGGTCTTGGCACTTCAACTCTCCTTTGCACTTGTTCATCAGTGAACTCCTTTGGGACCATTTTTGCACTCACCTTTCTCATGCCAACATTTTCAGTGAAGATTTTCTTGTTTCTCTATTGACGTTTATTTGGTCTGCTATGCTTCTCACAGTCAGCCAATGATTTTGATGCACAATTCAATAAATTTCTTCAATGTTTTCATCATTTCTGCTTGTTACTGGCCATCCTAACCTCTCTTCATCAGTGACACTTTCTCTCCCCTCAGAAAAACATTTAATCCATTTGTGCACTGCTGTTTTCCTCATGGCATTATCCCCATTAACTTGGACTAACATGTCCCTGATTCTACTTCCACTCTTGCCAAGTTTAACAAGAAATTTAATGTTTGTTCATTACTCCAATTCAAGCTCTGACATTCTCCAGAGGGCACACAAAAATGTGCAACAACAATAATGAACGCCACTCAGCAAGATACCGCCACATGTTGACACAAACACAACTATGAGACTCTTATATACCAAGGTTATAAAACCTCACTGAGTGGTTTCTACAGTGCTGCCAACATAAGCACACAGTGATGAGTTCGTGAACTTAGTGTCAAACCTTGTATAATAAAAAAAGCTTGGTTCCAGAAGATGGACTGGGAAGGGGGACCTAATATCCTCATGTTTTGAACTGGAAAATCAAAAGTTACAAAGGTTTAAGATATTCCCTAAAGTTATGAAAATAACCATTAGACAAATAATAATAATATCAATAATGAAAGCAAAGGAGGCACAGTGCTAGAAAATTAAAATAACTATCGGATATTCAATAAATTGAACTGAGTTGATATGTCAAGAAAGTATCCAGCCATGTCACCATTCTCATTATATTGACACTGACTTGATTTTTTTTTTTCCGGACAGCCCCCATAAGCACATTCTGATTTTTCTACCAAAAAAAACAAACAAAACTAAAACAAATAGCAAAAATCGTCCCAGGTACTGGAACTAAAGCATGAAGAATGAAGTGAATTTAGCTTTCCATTCTAACTCTTGCACACTTCAGAAATAATTGAAATGAGCATGTGTTACTTATAAATATAATTTTAATAAAAATATAATACACTGTTAAATTATAAAGAAAACTTCAGGTTTCACTCTGGATTATTTCTAGGGAAAATAAATAAATACTGGAGTAATCATATATATATAGATATATGTATATGTGTATGTGTGTGTATATATATATATATGTATATGTGTGTGTGTGTATGTGTATGTATGTATGTATGTATCTTCCGCTTTTACAAATCTGTTTTTTTCCTGTTTGGTTTTTACAAATCCATTTCATAGAAAGAACTCTGCTTGTACCTACCTCAGCTTTCCCAGGTAGAATCTCACTCTGGTAAGAAATCCTAGTAAAATCCTTTTTTGAATTCCTAGTGCATTGGAGGCACAAAACTTCACAAGTTTTATGCCATTCTGGCATTTTAAGAACATCAGCTCTACTAAACCTAGCATCATTTGACATAGATGAACCAACATTAACAGGTTGATTTTGTAAAGCTTTTTACTGTGACAGGAAAAAGATGCTAGGTGGTGTTTGAAATAAAATGAGCTCTGAAAGAACACAAGAATGTTCACTTACCACCCTATGGAGAATCAACTGATTTAATTCACTGCATATCATCATACCCCACCGTCATCATCCCCAGTGCCTAAAACCTCTCCTACAGTCTCAGAACAAAAATGGCCACCTTCAATATTAATTTCTACAAGAAAAAAAAAACCAAAAACTTTAGGAATAAATATTTTGAATAATTAAATTCTTTAAAAATACACAAACACAAAAAAACCATATGCCATTAGACTATAAGAGAAAAAGAAAGTTCCAGTTCCTTGGAATGTTTCTATTTCTACTTTGGCTCTTTGCAAAACTAGGTTGGCGTTCAAATGAAGCAAGTACTCTGAAATAAGTACTTTGGTCTCATATTATTAGCTAACTAAGTGCAAGTAGGGATATGAGACACATAATCATTAATATTGCTGATGTGTACAAGTTCATTAATTCCAAAACTCAATCACACAACACAACTGCAGAGCTTCTCAGCACTCTGAATCCTGGCCTAGCTCCTAACTCCATTGAGTCCCCACCCACATATTGGTGTGTGCTTGGTAGGAAGGGTACACATGACAGGAGGGCTCACACTTCCACACATCATCACCCTGTAGAATATAGACTCTTCTTGGAAAATGGGGCCAATCACAGCTCTAACATTAAGTTCTGTTTAACAGAGCTTCTAATTGGAATATTAATCTCAGGACTGAAAGCAGCAGAAACAGAAAAGAAAAAAACAAAACAAAAAAACCCCATGCCTTAGAGCCATGCTCACCTGGTGGCTCATTATGAGAGACACTTCAGAAAATTTAAAGATTAATAGCAGGTGACTGGCATCAAAGGAACAAGACTGCACTGTTACCAAGAAGAAAGAATTTTTTTTAGAATATCCTATTAAAGATTTCCAAAAAGGAAATATAAAGCAGGTCTCCAAACTCATTCCCTCTGTGTGGTTGATAGTCCCAAGTGGGGACCATTCCGCTCCACCATTACTGGGCTTATTTTGGTCTCACAGTCTAGGGACTGTGTTACTGGACAGTCAAACACATGGCCACCACCATGAAATATTCAATCAAAATAAACAAATACAAAAAGGACTCAAGTTTAAGAAAAATTTAGTGTGAATGACCAAAAACTGCACCTGAATGTGTCATGCCCTATACTCAGTTTCCTGTTACTAAGAACCATCAGCAGACAGAGAAGAAAAGCCCATTTTCAACAGCCTCCGTGGTTAAAAAAAAAAAAAAAAAAAAAAAGCCAAAACTTTCACCTGCCTTAGATCAAAGGGCAGGCCTGTAAAAACCCAGAAAACCTATGTATTAGACTTTAAGGGCAGAAATTATATGCCAGACAAGGTATGCTGAGGATGATCAGGTTTGAAAAAATTGGGAAAGTGGGGAGACATGTAGCAAAGTCAGCATTAACCAAGCCTAACTGTGTAGCCCCATGGGGCCAGGACAGTGCATGTAAGCACACACCATGGAGGGCCCAGAAAACGTTGAGGGAGCAACAAACTCACAAGCTTGCCTGAAATGTTAGCAAGGGTCATTATTAATTGATTTGAAATTTGTCCCCCAAAGTCTAAAATTCTGGGGAGCATTTCAGATTGTAGTTCAGATCTCCTCATAAATTAATGAAAGTCAGACATGAAAGCTAATAACAGCTGGAACAGATCAAGCAGAAAGAAAATGAAGCATTGGCGTATGTATTATGTGAATTTCTTAGGGTCCATAAATTTGATATTTGGAAGGGAGAAGGGAAATGTTAATTGGAAGAAATTTCATACTGAATTTAAATTTGCCATGGAGTCAGAGCTCAATTGTAAAGCTCCTTGGAATCAGAAATTGCCCTCCCTAGACCCAGCTTGTGCCTTTCATCCTGCTGTGTCACACTTGTTGATAGGTTCTTTAATTGTTTTCACATGTTGCTTCACGCAGTGTCTCCCCCAACATATAAAACCATAACCCAGGGTCATACTTTTTGTCTCTCCTGCATGTAGCATTCAATTAATATTGGGAAATAAATAAACATATCTAAGAAGTCATTCTTCTGCACTCCCTCAAGGCCTCCAAAAAATTTTCCAAAACTTTTAGACCAGCACAATTATAAATATCTCAAGGGATCTCTAAAAAAATCTCAATATTAACTTTCATTATTTTCCTGATACAGTGGGTGCTTTGTTACAACTTGTATCTTTATCACCAGATCCACATGCATCTCGGGTCGGATCAAGTTTCCTGAAACATAAGGTTATGGAAATAGGATCTGATAGCTCAGATTAGTCTTCACAGAAAATAGTAGTACCTGCAGAGAAAGGGATCCCACTGTGTTCTCCTTGACTGTCTTCACACATTTCTCTTTCAGTATTGTCCCTCCTTAGCATCTATTTCCTTCAGTTGTTCATTGAGAATTGCCATGTGTTTCTTTAGCCTGCACAGTTGTTATTCGAATTTAGTCCTTTTCATCTTTCCTCATAAATCATTCCTCCAACCCCTTAATCATGCCTAACTGCTTCTTTTCAAGAATCTTTCAGGGTGTATGAGACACCAAAGTCCAGAGACCAGAAACTGACAATATTAGTGGGACACCAACATGCCTTTGTACAAAAAGGCCTGTCTTTGTAATATTCATTCTCTCTCTCTCTCTCTCTCTCTCTCTCTCATATAAACATTCCAAGTACACTTACAAATAAAGGAGGTGCTTTCTACCTGCCTGCCACTTCCTCCCCTGGGTGGGGCAGGCTGGTCTGCTATCCTGTGTCATGCAGGGACAGATAAGGAATCACTGTCCCCAGACAAGGCCTAGGTGGGGCCAGATACTACATTATCCTGGTATACAGGCTGTTCGTCAGAATGGAGAGTTCACATAATGAATAGATCTTTGATCCAAACACTCTGCCTATGTCCCAAAAGCCACTGCAGGTATGAGATGTACAAGGCAAGTAGAAGAATAATGTACATGGAGCCTCCCTCACTTGCTCCCAAACCCTAGGCTATAGAGTACAGACTCAAACTGGCACTGTGAGCCCAGATAATTCAAGTATTAAATGGGTTTGTGCAAAAACTAAATGAGATCATGTAACAGGGTCATTAGCCTAGCAACTGGAACGTGGTACATACTCCACTTACTGTTGTGTTGAGTGTCACTGTTTCCTCACACACTTATCCCCTGCAAAACAGAAGGACACAGAGAGGACCAGGTAGCCTCCCTATAATTAAATCATAGGTAACTTCCTATTCTTTTTTATTTTTAAGCTTTATTTTATTGTTTTTGATATATATAGAGAGAGAGAGAAGGGGGAGGGCCCAGAAGCAGTCTCCATCATTGTACGTCATCAATTTTCGACATGGTTTCATTCCACACAGGTGGGTGGGGGACGCACAGGCTGGGAACCAGGCTGGGAGCCTCCCGCATGGGAAGCACATCCCAGTTCAATATGGGTCTGCATGGGCCAGGGCCAGGATTAAATCCTTGGTCCGGGACTACAAAGTGAGCACTTAACCTGCTGAGATATCCCAGCTTCCCCTCCAGTTCTTTATGAGAGTATAAATTGAGAAACAATTTCTCCTTCCCTCTCAGGCAGCAACACCTGGAACACAGTGACTACAGAGGTAGCACCAAGCATACCTGTGACCTCCATGCTGAGTCTGGAGACCTGAGTGACAATCAGCCTGTCCTTCCAAGAGCCCTCCACGCCTGTGCTATTACCACTAGCAATACCACCATCCAGTTCCAACACAGTTCCCAACCTGCCCCTAATGGGGCTGAGCCTATACCACTGCCCACCTGGCCAGGCCCTGGAACGAATATGGACTGCCATTTTGAAAACTTGGTTGTTCTGGAGCTTGGGTTAAGAATCTGAGCTCTGGAGTCAAACCATGTGGGCTCAAACCTTAGCTCAGCTATTTCCGATCTATATAAAAATAGACAAATAAAAATCAACTCATATCACTCAACTTCGTTGGCTTTCCATTGGCCTACAAGGCCTCCCCAACCTCATCTCCCCTGTCTCCCTCCCTCACCAGCCCACCACTGTAGCCTTCTCTCTGCTCCTGGACATGGCCACAGCAAACCCCAAAATTCTACACTTTAAGTAGAATGCTCTCCCCTTATATCCTCCTTTGGCTGGCTCCGTTTTATCATTTGGGTCTTGGCTACAAAAACACCTCCAAGCAAGGCCTGCCCTGCCATACCTGCCTATTCTATCTGTCCCTGCACCAGAGACTCTCCCTAACACACCACCTGTTTTAGTGGGCTCCAAATATCAGCTGCTTGAGTCTCACTGTTATCTCTTCCCAGGTGTTTGATGTATGTCCTCCAGCTCAAATACTAGCTCCATGATTAGTTTTGGCAAACGCTGACCTCTCAGGACAAAAACAGTGTCTGACGCATAACAGGCACTGTAAAAACACATGGCATTTTTGAAATGAGAATAACATGCATTATGTACCCAATGGAGTAATACTGGAAGCATGTCATGCCAGGGTGTGTGATCAGAGGGGCTGGGTACACCAGAGGCACTCAGGGTCTTCACATTGCTTGAAAGTCTCTATATATCATCAATTCATGGAATGTCATAAAAGCAAAACATGTTTTAACATACAGAAGTAAACTGCACATTGCATCAAAAGTGTCAACCTATGCAGTCAGAGATCTCATTCATTGAGCCAAAATGGGATCACAGAAGCTAAGTGTGACATTCATGGAATCACAGGTGTGTGTGTGTGGGGGGGGGGGGGGGGAAGGGTAGCTGGCAATAATATTTTATGACATTTCTTAAAGGAGAAAACCAGGGATGGGGTAGAAAATTTGAAATCTTGCTTGATTTGTTCTCTGCCATGACAAAGTAACTGCCTGAGCTCAAGCTGATGCTTGATTTGAAAGCAGGCTTATTCCTTGAAAGCAAACTGAAAGAAGTAGTGTCTATTTCCTAGCACCCACCACATGCACTTCCCTGCTCCTCTCTAAACTAGGAAACAGGCGCCTCCTTTTATTCCACTCACAAGTCACAAGCACAATCAGGAGGCAGATCTGGGTCCCCCTCAGAGGACTAGTAAATATCCACCTTCCTAGAATGGGCATCTTCTGAACTGCACAATGACCACTGATTAGCTGTGCAGCCCCCTGTAGAGAGGACACATCTTCTCAGGGGTCTCCCCATCTCCCCTAAGAGTCTTTCTGTCCAGGCCGGATTGTAGGCTTAGCCGACCACTGGAAGTCTTTGTTCTCATTTTTCCCGAGCAGTATTAGCTACTAGATTTCCCAGCTGAATTTCACTTTGTTGTTTCTGGCCTCTATCCCCAGCCCTTTGCACAATTTCTCTAGCTTGACTGGTGTTAGGATATTTGAAAGTTTTCCAGTAAAATAAAACTCAAGATTTTTTTTTTTAATTGTGAATATTCTATTTTGGAGTTAAAATGTATTTTGATAAAGGGTACTCTTAATTCATTGAAATTAAGCCACATTTATTTCCCAATTTGGGGGATTTGTATTTTGAAATCAAGATATCATGACTATCAGGGTCATCTCAGACAGAAAATGCTCAGCAGTTTGCGAACAAGTAGAAACAGATTTTGTTGTCTTCATGGAAACATAGGACACACTACACAGAGGAAGCAGCAGCACTTGCAGACCCATGAAAGAGCAGCCAGCTACAGAAGCTGAGAGAGCCTGTGGGATAGGAATCACACACTGGCAAATCTGGAGGAGGTGAATTAAACTATGTGACAAAGAAACTCGGGTCAGTGACAGGAAACATAGTTACCTAAAGATATGTTTAAATTGCCAAAAGCCATTAAAACGAGTCTCAGAGATCTCCCTCCATTCCTACAGAAGAGGACCAGCTTTCCATGAGACATGCTGGCATGCACTCTTTGAAAAGGATCCTGTCTCCTGCCACTCGCCTCCCTGAGCTCCACCCTCCAATTACAGAGACCTCTCAGATACTCACAGGTATCAGATTTCCTCAGACCTTTGCAAACATTCCTCTCTATGTCTTTGCCAGGGAGATTAGTTCACGTGTCATTTCCTCCAGGAAGCCTTCTAGGCTCATCAAGTCTGAATCAGGTATGTGTATTACCTGCTCCCAAAGGACCCTGCTTCCATCCCTCCTGAGACGTCCTTTGGTGTGGACTTTTTGCCTGGGCTTAGCTATTAGTCTCAATGCCCCATCAGCCTGAAGCTCCATGGAAGCAGGAATCTTGCTCTTTCTCTCCAACACTGGTGGAGCACTTAAGAGACAGTAATTAAGCACAAGTTCAACTAACAATGACTGACACCCTCCAAAAAGGAGGAAAGACATTAGGAAGATAAGAACAATTCACTATGGTAAGTGATAAAGTAGAGACCCAAATGTAAAAACTACAAGGACTGAATAAGTTGGATACTTTTCAATTAGTGCTGTAAGAATCAAAACTCTTTCAGAAATAGGAAGGACAGAGGAATAAAATGTCAGACTGATTACCCTATTCAATCAAACTGTGAAAGGCACAAAGAAAGAAAATGCAGCCCTTTCACGAAGGAATGACAACAGGACAGTACAAATTTATAGGTACAAGATCAAGAAAGCTAAAGCAAGACAAGAGATGCAACTTTCAAGAGACATCAAAGGTAACATTCTTTAATTATATATGAAAAAGAAGGAGGAGTCAGGGATAATGTTGCCTATTAGAAAATGGGAATGAAAACTGTTAGCAAATGGCTATAAAATGGCAGGAGTTGCTGGGTTTCTCATGCTTTACTCTATAAAGGAAGAAAAGAAAGAAGGGGAAAATGGGAGGAAAGGAGGACGGAAAGAAACTGAGCAACTAAAAATATTGCCACTTGTACTGAGGGGGTGCCAAACTAGAAAAGGAAAAGAATTACACACAATATTTAAAAAACTGGATCCATGATCCCAAATCGATCTGTCAGTGGAGTCTCCTATTAACATTGATTACACCATAACAAGTTGGACAGTAACAAGTTGGAAAGGTGTTACCAAAATCAAGAATTGCCTAAGTTACTGAAGATAAGACAGATTACTGAAATTTTAAAAAGGAGAAAAAAATACCATGTTCAACTTAGATTCTGGATAAATATCTACCTGTTCAATTTTAGATGGGTGTTCCAGCATGGAAGAGTCGGCCCTCCTGTGCTAACCTCACATTACTGAAAATAAGGGTCCTCATCCACACCTATGAGTCAAGTGCCAACTTATTCAAAAATAAGAATCCTAGCAGTGTTAAATGTGCTAAATGTATGCAGAAGCAAATATTTTTGATGTGCTAAAATGCATAGTTCATAAATATATAAATGTGTCATAAATACTTTAAACCCTGCCTATTTTTAGAAAAGATTGGGTAACTGAGTTTGAATCCGAGGCTGCATATAATTGTCAAATGGTGGCAGACACATCAGGCTCTTCAGATTCCAAGTAGCTACTTCTGACCAGCAGGCTCTGGACAAAACACATCTCTTGTATACTGAGGTCAAGCAACTGAACAGCTTGCCCCTCTCTGCCCTAAGGTGAATGAGCCCTCCCAGTCTAGCTCTAGGAATTCTGGTAGAAGAGCTCAGTACTGCCCTTGGACTACCACACATTCTGTTAAAAACAAAATTCAACTGAGTAAATTTTAAGTTCTAATTGGCTTTATTGAGTGATTCACGAATTGGGCAACATCCCACCTTGAAACTAAAAAGGAGTTGTACTAAACGGAAAGACTTTATAGGAAGAATGTTGGGGCCAGGGAGCTACTAGCCAAAGAAAGGATTATTTGGGGCCAGGACATCTTTTCTGTAGGGGAAGAGAAGGGGTAGGGTTTCCATCAATTACCTCTTCTTTCTATGGAGGATGGAAAGGACCCACCTGACAGATTACCTTACTGGTGCTTGACCAAAAAATTCTGTACTAATTGATTAAGATTATGTTTCTGGAAGAGGTTAAACCTGTAGTTCGATCTAGTATTCAGTCTAGGTATGGTGTCATGGGGTTTAGCATGAATGATGCCATTTTTGGTCTATGTTTTTTTCTTTAACAATTCTCAAGACCAACATATATATATGGACAACCAAAGGGTATAGCTGTGATGTGTCTAAAGTAGGGTGACCAGATGTCCCGCTTTTGTAGGGAAACTCCTGATTTTTTAACAATTTGTCCCGTGTCCCGTGGCGTTTTATAAAAGTCCCGATTTTTGGAAAGAATGCACAACAAGCTAGGGAAAGGCGAGAGATAGACCAAATTTTTAATCAAGAACCCTCCCCCCCACCCCCCGGTCAATGGTGTCCCACTTTACCAATGTTAAAATCTGGTCACCTTAGTCTAAAGGTGAGAAATACATATCTACTTGGTGCCAGGTAGCAAAATATCCTCATAAGATGGAACTTAAAGAAGACTTTCAAAGGAAGTGGTCTTTAGACAAGGCTTGAAGAATAGGGCCTTGAAAAGGAGGAGGAAATGCAAATAACTGCTCTAGAATGTGAACCAGCAAGAGCAAGGCAGCCTCATGCTAGAAGCCTGACTTGCCTTCAGGAAGGGCAGTGTTGGGCAGCAGTGGGAGAGAGGGCTGTGCCAGTGCACAAACAGGCCAACTGATTTTTCTCTACAATGTTTTCTCCCTTAGCCTTTTCTTTCTATTCCTCTCCTGAGTAGCCCTCAAGCTTCTTCCTGGTCCCCTCTAATAAATATATCCCAAAAGCTCAATGGATAAATCAGTAACTAAGTTTTCCATATGTACAGTGCTTTTTTCAGTCTTGGTTCCCAGTTTCACTCACTATCTCCTAAGATCAATATGTAGAATCATAGTCACATCAGGCACAAGAATAGTCAGTATTCGTTGGCTAGAGTCAATTGGAACCCTAAGAAGTATCCTCAGATTTTCCTGCTTTCTGAAAGCAGCATTACCTTGCAGTGTAGCTCTTTAGAAATCTATGGAAGTTGCTCAGTATTTCTAGTCTTCCAACATCACCGCAGAATTGTTAACATTGGGTCCCTAAATCAAATTTCTAAGAGAAAGACAAGAATAATCAGGAAGCTATGCTTAAGCTCACAATAACAGTTTGCAAAGGTTCATAGACTTATTTACGCCTTTCAACCCCAGTTCCCCCTACAAGTCAAGACTAACAACAGAGGAAGCAAGAAGCCTAGCAAAGCCCCTCAGAGAATGATCCAACATCAGTCTTTCTGGTTAAACAGTCCAATTTTAGAAGAGAGGAGAGAGATAGAGAGGGAGAGAGAGAAAGAGAGAGTAAGAGAGAGAGAGAGAAAGAAAGAGAGAGAGAGGGAGGGAGAGAGAGAGAAAGAGAGAAAGAGAGAGAGAGAGAAAGAGAGAAAGAGAGAGAGAGAGAAAGGAAGGAAGGAAGGAAACCAAAGCACTCCTGATGTGTTCAACTGTTCTCCAAGAGGTGAAGATGGCCTGGATGAGAATGGAGCTGTGTGCTCAGGAAACTGTCACTGCCTTTGTGCCCTATAGGCATTTTTGTCTTTCTCAGTCTCCAGATGACACTCCAATAGTAAGAGAAATGTGAGCAGATGTACCTGTTAAATATGTAAAATACACATCTTCTCTTCTACTCAGAAGATATATTTGTAAGGACAGTAGAAAGTCACCTAATACAAAGACAGGTAGAAAAAAATCTTACATGCATTTTATTAAGCACATAAGAATGCAAGTGGGCTCAGCACATGAGTTTTCCACAGAAAATAAATGTAAGCAATTAAAAATTCAGTTCCTTTTCTTTAAGCTAATTCCTCAGGTTTTGCTAATTAGCAACAAACAGTTCTGTCATCTGAGCTAGGAAACATAAGGAAGAATACCAGTGGTGTGTTTTCAATCACAGCATTTGCATAGGAGAATGAATCATATTTTCCATTAGAAATTACTACTTGGGAGCAGTTAAGGGCAGAAGGAAAGCACTTTTCACACAACTATAGAACTGTAAAAGAGACAGGAAATATTAGAAAAAGGGACATCTTTCTTACCCTCTTTAACAGAAACAGCAGGGAACCTATAGAACATGGCTAGTGAATCTAAGAAACTCCCCACAAAGACCCCTGCAGGGACAGTTAGAAAACTGGATTCCTCCCAGTAAGACTAATATGGAAGACAATGAAACACATGTTTTCTGTAGCAGGGAAGGGAATAAAAGTTAAGTGTCGCCCAGGGTACAGGAATGCTTTAACTATTATGTCATCTGCCTTGCAAGTTTATAAAAGAATAAATGTGTGGCAATAAGTGAAAGCAAGAGATGATGGCGGTTTGAAAGACCTGGCTACAGATGGAACAGGAGCAGAATAAAACTGCTGAGAAACCTTTGGGCAGGAGATTTGGATCCTTATCCTGACTCCAATACAAGCAGGTCAGGTCCCTCAAATCCGGCCCCTCCATGCCCTCCCCAATTATCAAGTGCTAGTGATCCTGTAGCAGTGAGCCTGTCAGCACCACACTATGGTTGAGCCATGCAGCCTGAACGTCTACTCGCTGGCCTTGATATACAGCCTATCCACAGCTCCCTTCATGACAGAATAACCCCCAAGGCCCCCAAGAGGATTTTATTCCAAACATATGTTGCAAATGTTTGAAGTGTCCACTATCCATGGGTTTTCTTTTTTCTCTTTCCTTTTTTTTTAAGTCAAACCAACCCACAAAAACCTAAAATACTTTGAATCCTGCCTAAGTATAATTTGTGAAGATGCAACATTGCATACTCAAATGTAATAGTCTTGTGCAATAAAAGTTTTACAGATGTCCTTCGGGGAGCTGGGGGGGGGGGGTCCTTTTCCTTTTTCCGGTCTCACAGGAAGCCTGCCCACACGTTAGGAATACAAAGTTAGTATATATAGAAGCACAAATTAGGCATCTTGGAAAGTACATTTTCCAACCACAGAGAAATGAAGGAAGTACTGTGAGTGCTCAGATACCCAGCAACACTGAGTCATAAGAGTCTTTTTCTCTCCCACAGCCTAGTGGAGCAGGCATAGGACTCAAACAAAAAGGCAATGGCCAAAAAAGGTGTTTCTGAACCTTGAGGTACCAAAGGTCTGCAATGAACGTGTTATTGATATGGCTGCAGGACTGTGATTGAACTTTTACAACTCATTTTAAAAGAGGGTACTTTTCTCATCCACTAAAAAAATTTTTAGATGTATCAACTGCAGCATCACATCAGTTATTAGGTTTACCTGGATAATTCAATCCAGATAAGGTAAGTAGATTTTATTATAAAAGTACCTAAAAATACTCCTTATACTGGTAGAAAATTAAATAATCCTACAAGGTTCTAGAAAAAGTAAAGTCATAGCCTATTTGCCTCTTTGAGACTTAGTTTAGGACATCTTCAAATTATTTAGTATGAATTAATAATAATGTACCTTTCATGTTCTGTATGTATTAAGTTTGTATGTTACATAAAACACTTTCTGCCAAGAATTTAAAATGTTAAAACTTCTCAAGTTCATTTAAAAGCTTTAAAATTTCTTTACTTACAAAATAGGAAAAAATTATAGCCACTTCACTAAGCTTCCATGAGAAAAGATTATGTTTGGAAGGCCACAGGGCCCAGTTCTGATGACACAACCCCCTTTCCTAGGGTTTAAAAACCACTCCATCTCTAATCTACGTTTATAGGAGGCTTTGACCTCAGGGAGGCAGACGAACAAGGCTGGCAGAGAAAATCCAGACTACCCTAAACCAAACATACTGCATCACTAACAAAAGTAGTTTGCTTTGGAGAATTAACTTATCACATACATGTGATGATGATGATGACGATGACGACGACAACGACAGTGATGATGATGGGACAACCACCATAATACTTTTGAGGCACTCACCATGAACTGAGATTTTACTAAATACTTTATCTGCACTGTCTCAATTCTCATGAGAACACCATGGAGCAGGTACTCACTTATCACCCCCATTCAACAGTTAGGAAACAATTCTTAGAGGGGTCAGAATACTTGGCCAAGTACACACAGCCAGTAAGTAAATTTAGCACAGCTAGTACTTAAATCCAAATCCTCTGAGTTCTAAGGCAATTTGTATAATTTCTAAGGCTCCCTGTCCCTATTATATATGTAATGATACTAATTATTTATGACCAATTTAGGGAGTACATTGGCATAGTGTGTCAAAATAGCATGTGACATTTAATTACAGATACCTTACATAGCTTGTAAGTTATCATGTAATTTTAAAAGTGATTTAAACAATATCATGGAAAAAGCTGAAGAATAACCAACCTATTGTCCTCTAAACAGTGACAATGAATGGTCTCAAGCCCTACTAAGAGCTTTTCAGTGCCCATTGCTACTTAATACACCAGAGGACCAGAATATGGGTCACACATGCAGACCACTGAGAAGTGATGAGGGTCCCAGGTGTGCAGACAGCCCCATGCCCCTCAAATGACAGGGAGAGGATTCAACGGGCAAACCATTGGAATAAATGGACCAAGAGCAAGCTGCAACTTGAATGGCACAGAGAGAAAGTTAATGGTCATTTGCCTACTTCCATCAGCCAAGAAAGAAATACTCGTCAGCTGTCTTGACCAATTAAATACCTCACTAATTAGCAGGCTTCTGGAATAGAAAACAAAACATAAATATATGATGGGAAAAGTTTTGTTTACACATAAGGACAAAAACAATGCAAGGAGCTTATGTCTAATAACCTGTACTTGATTTTTTTTGTTAAGTAAGCATACTAGTAGGGAAAATTAATATAGTATAAAGTATGTAGATTCCCTCAAATTTTCTGCATAAATGGTATCTAACAGTGACCCACAAATAAAAAGACACTGTAGAAAACAGGAATGTACTCAGAGAAAAACCCTACTAACACTATTTTAAACTCTTTTTTTTTTAACATGACTTAGTATTTCAGTAATTTTTCTTTTCTTTATTTTTTATTGTTTTTGACAGAGAGAGAGATAGAGATACAGAGACAGAGAGAGAACTGAACTGGGGGAACTCCCGAGTTCAGCACATGGGTCCGCAACAGGCCGGGGCCGGGATTTAATCCTCAGTCCCCGGCGCTGCAAAGCAAGCACCTAACCCACTGAGCCATCCCGGCTTCCCCTTAAACTCTTATACCTAAAATAAAAGTAAAATAAAATAAACCTTTAATGACGAAAGGAATTTCTGTGTCCATAAAAATTACTGCAGCAATAGAAATGATAAGCACTTTTTAAACAGAAAAGTTGTAGACATTTTTAAAATCCATTAACCTTTTTCTCCATGCTGCTGACCACTTTTTAAAAAATTGTCTCTCGACAAAAAAATAATGGGTCTTCCATCTTTACCAAGAGCAAAATCTTGTGTGTCTGAGGTTGGGAGATGGCGGGGGGGAGTTGTTGAGATTTCGGGTTGTGTGAGGCTCTTTGATCTGCAACCTGATGAGGAACCATCCCCCTCTGCTGCAAGCCAACTAATGAAGGCATGGAATTAGCTTTTATCCTGGGCACTTTCTTGAGCAAGAAAACATGCACTAATCAGCTGTCTTTACTAATCAGTCATCTGGCTAATGACCTTTTGCCTTAAAACACTAAAATTTCTGAATGATGTGGAAAAAGGGAAACAAGAACCAGTCCCCACTCTGGAGCTCAATGGATCATCTGGAATTGGAGCCAGGAAGGTTAAATGGCAAGTCCGCATCCTGGCAAGGTGATAAATCTGTAATCAAAAGCTGCAAGCTTTGGCACCTCAATACTAACTTCATTAGTCCACAACCAAATCATATTTTTTAACTAGAAACAGGCCAGAAATAAACTCAATACATATATCTTTCTTTGTATTCTGCCTTTTGAGAAAAGAATCGTATAGCTGTATTCAAAGTCCTAGTTAATTTCTTAAACTTTATTAGTACTAGAAAAAGGAACTTCCAATGTTTCTGGTATGCTAGTGAGAGAAGAGCGAGCATGTAGAAAAATCGTCTCCATATTAAGGAATTTAGCACTGATTTGTTGGAAGAAGTTTGTTCCTCCTCAACAATTAAGCAAAAAAAAAACACTAAAAATGGGAGTTGCTGCTATTAAAAACCTCAGCTACTGCAGGACACTTTAATAACTCCCCCATCAACCACTTTTCCCCCTGCAGCATCTAGCTGGGTGAAGCAAATCTGGTTCCAGTTCCCAGGAAAAGTCCATGTGAATGAGCCACAGATGAATAGCTTCCTGAAGGCTGCCCCACTGGCCTGAAGTTACTTAAGGATGTTAAGGAAAAGGCTCTCCCTAAAAAGAAGAATGGACAAGACATGGGAGAAGTAACCAGAAAAGTGAACAGTAAATTAAATGTTTGTATAACTTCATGCTAACAAAATAATTCATAAAGTGTGCACACTGCCTCCCACGGCTCTGAAACACATGTCATGGGGCAAGCCCCACTTACGGTAGTGAGGATCCATGTAACCATTCCTGGGGTCCATGGCGAACACGGCCCCACGGTACGGGATGGAGGGCTCTGCCAGGTGGGGCAGAGACCCATGGATCTCCTTCTTGATCAGAGAGGCCCTCTCATCACTGGATGTTGAAGGCTCCTCGCTGATCTTGCCAAGCCCTTGAACACTCTGTGGCTGCATAGCAACTGCGTTTCTTCTCTCTCTGTGATACGTCTGTCCAGGAATTTCATCCTCTAAAGAAAGAAGAAACATAAAAGCTTTGTGATTTTAAGGAGCAATTCAAAAACAGTTATCAAGTAAGTCTCCCTTCCAATCAGAAACCAATTTCTTATTCTTCCCAACTTTGAAAGCTGTAGCATGATGGGATGTTCTTCAGACAAAACTGCTTATGAATGACAGTCAAAAATACAAATGAAATAGGAAAGGGAGCCAGAGGTGAGCCTATTAAACTGAGAGGTAGGGGCTCAGCAAATTATCATTCCCATCAGCCTACAACTGAGTCTGTTAGTGGGGCTCTTCCTCAGGGACTTGCCAATGACCCAGCGGGTCCCGCAGGAGATGGATGTTTGGCCAGCGAGGTATGTGGATATCCAGCTTCCCCTTTTCTGTCTGAGAAGGTCAGGTTTCTGGGCCAACAGGAGCTTGAACACCCACTGAGGTGCCTCTGTTCCTCAGAGGAGGCCTGTTAGAAAGTGATCCAGAGGTTTTCGTGTTTTAGTTTTAAGACAGATTTGTAATTCACTGAGAGACTTAACACTGTCAGAATAGGACAGAAAACCTAATGGTTACAAAGGTGCCTGTCATGGAAACCTCAAAGGCCCCTTACAAAACACTTCCTGCTTCAGCCCATAGACCACAGGTGAGAACCACGAGGAAAAACAAGTGAGGCTGAAAGTTCAAGTATAAGATGGCTTTGGGGGTGAGGAAGGTGTCTGTAATGCTCACATATGCTCTAGTGGGATCTCAACATTGCTTCAAACATGTAAGAAACAGCCTGATGAAATTCCACATACTTTTGATATTCTAGCTCCCTAATAATTCTGTTCTCTATAATCTGTAAAAACTTTCCATATATCAGTGATGGCTCTCTAAAAATGTGACTGGATGACCTTTCTATAATTGCAGATCAAAGAAACAATGCATAAAATTAAATGAAACTAGCTATCTGAACCCACAAGTAAACCAATACATCTGTTAGAACTATACACATACCCTAAACCACATGTACCCAAACAAGCTCTGCATTTAACCAACATTCTGTCCTCTGGCAGACAAGTACTGATGCAAACAAAATTGTTCAGGCACTGCTTAGACATCTAATTTGAAAACTGTTTCCCACTCTTGACTGGGAAAACAACAACAACTGTATTTGGGTATAAATAATAATAGTGAACATTTTACATGAAAATATTTTGAACATATCTTATCCCAATATTCACTTATCTTCAAAGTACCCCATAAAGCAGATACCGGTATGTCTGAATAAAAGCCTCCCCCCGCCCCCGCCAAAAAAAAAGAAAAGAAAAGAAAAAGTCTACTTCAGCAGTTTCATAGCTATTCGTACAAATTTAGAAGGAGGTATAGCTATGAACACAGACAAGCATGAAAATACAAACTAAAGTAATGACCAATCTTTTGTGTTGACTAATGACTTAAACTACCTAAGCAATGCCGTTTTTTGTTTTGCTTTGTTCTGTGGTTTTGTTTTGTTTTGTTTTGTTTTGTTTTCCAGTGTAGCAAATGATTTGCAAAACCATATAAACCATAAGATATGTTTGGGTCTTTACCTTGAATTTGCTGACTACTACAGGGGAAGTGTAAAACATTAGTTTAGCATTGTTTTGTGCAGATTCTCACCCCCAAACCTTGTAATTATGGGATAAATTAAGAGTTTAATCTATCAAATAACTACTGAACAAAAAAGAACAACAACAAAAAATTATGTAATCCCACATTTTTCACACATTGATCTTTACAAAAGCAATTCAAACCATGCTTTTGCTAATTTAAAAACAAACCACGGGAAAACTGGGATGGCTCAGCGGGTAAAGTGCTCACTTTGAAGCCCTGACTGAATCCTGGCCCGGGCCCATGCGGACCCACAAGCTGAAATGGGGTGTTCCCCCAGTTCAGTTCTTGCCGGAACCTATGTGGGAGGCTCCCGGCCCAGTTCCTGCCCTGCTCAGCCCTGTGCCCACCTGTAGAGTGAAACTATATGGAAAAACTAATGTCAGCTATGGAGACTGCTCTGGGCCCTCCCCCTTCTCTCTGTCTCTCTCTGTCTCTGTCTCTGTTTCTCTCTGTCAAAAATCAATAAAATAAATCTTAAAAAAAAAAAAAGAAAACCACACACACACACACAAAAATCCTACATTTTTTTTTTACCCCTTCTGACTAATCCTTTTAGGCACTAGTCCACCCTTGTACTTCATTAGCAGCAAAGTTGCAGGCTATAGAAATAAGGGGTTGCAGTTATGTAAAAGCAAAAATATGTCAAAAACACTAAAAGTCTTCGTTTATAAAAATTCCTATAACTTACAAATGGCCAAAGTCATATTTTCCACTACACTGTGCCTGTATAAAAATCTTAATTTCAAACTTTAACTTGAATTTGTTGCACTAAAGTGCAAATTCTGACTTTCACCTGGAAAGCCAAAAAGCCCTTACCAAGAAGGGTTGTGACTCACAATTAGCATTCTCTGGGAAAGATAAATAACCAAGCTCTACTAATCTCCTCCAAGTTTAAAACAAGATTACCTTGACTTAACCTCCTAGAAGAAATACATTTTATTCTCTTAAAACTTCATAACTAAATTGAGTGAGTTTCTTTCAGAAACTATGCCTTTATGATGAGCATTTGATCCAACTTCACGAATAACTGATTAATTGGCATGGTCTGACCTAAGTCCTCCCACCTTTACCCAGCCTCATGGGAGAATGAAGTTATGGGGAGGGATGGGCGTACGGGAAGGGGGAGTAGGCGTTTTTGTTAGCTAAATGATTATTTTTTCCATGAGCACTGAACTTTTTTTTATTAAATTATTTTCTTAATGAGAGCTAACCCAACATGTGAAATGATATGAAAGTTATAAAAAGAAATAAGCAAAGTTCAAATATTTAATACAGAGAAAAAGAAACAAATTCCCTTAGTAAAGCAAAATGCAGGAAAGAATATGTATGTCTAATGGGGAAATTTTCATCAGACTTACCTTTTACCCGAGTCGAAGCTACTACATTTTTACCTACCCTCCCTCTCCAAAACATTCCAGTAGACAAATATTTCATGAGTTTACCTCCTGTACTGAGTAACTTCTGATGGGCATTCAGAAGACAACTTGACAGTACACATGCTCTAGAATATAAACAGCTACAGGGCTTGAAAGCAGTAAAAGGAAAACCTTCCAAGCAATATCCCTGCCTGCTCTTACAAATTTAGCAACCACTTCGGCAAGCCAAAAGACGAAAGCTGTCTTATCTTGTTCAGTTGAGCCGAGTTGTTCAATAAAGTTTGAGAGTCAGTGCAGAGAGGCTATGCCAGGCCAAATTATTGACAGAAACACACTGTCCACCATGGCAACAAGCAGAAGTCGGCAGCAAAAATGTAAGCAAATGGTCCACTGCTCCAGGCACATCTGCCAATGAACTTGAACAGCCAAACACAGGGCGCCTGTTGGATTGTTTGTGCTTCTCTAAGTTAAACAGCTGCAAACTCGGGGGGTCATACTGAAATATACAGTTCACTAAAAAGTTTCAAGAAAAAAATCATTTCAAAAGCTGTGATCATAATCCCAACTTTGTACCTCCTTCTTCTACATATCCATGCTAAAGTGGAAGTTAAGGAATTCCTGCCCCCAAAAGGAGAACTGTCCAAGCATCAATTTTAGGACTTTCCAAATTCATCCAAAGGTAACCTACATCAAAGCCCAACACTCATAGTGCCGTCAATGCTGAGAACTCAAAAGTTGTTTCATTTTGCAAACACTGCCGAGACCATTTACAATAAAGGTTGAAAGAAAGTAAGCCTGTTGCATGAAGCAGGACTCGAACACACACTCTTGTACATTGCTCACAAAGTCCAGACAATTTTCTCACTGCAACCCAGGAAACAAGTGCTTTTTCCCCCCTAAGTCTTGAGATAAAAGTTTCAGATGAATTTTCCAATATAAAAATAAAATCCTACACCAAATCACTAAGAACACCTCCCATCACCCTAACAAAATCAGTTGATTAGGAGCTCACAGTACAAGTGTTAACCTTTTCTTTTTTAATTAACATCGATTTTAAGATGTTCCCTTAAATCCCTTCTTAACACCACTACACCTCTCTTCCCCCAAGACATAGAAGACAGAGTGTAAGAACAGTGACAATACTTACAACTTAGTCCCCAGGCTCTGGCTAGCTACTTTCTGCAAACTTCTCTTGGTGGGCTTTCTCTAGATGTGCACACTCAAGGAACATTCTTGTTGTCTCCCTGCCTCCCACTCCCTCTCCCAGGCAGTACTGCTCCCATTAGAGAAATTAAAAGTGGTTGGAGCCATGCTAAATTTAACAAGCTCATTAGTATTCTTTCTGAGTGCTTCCGAGTGAACTCTCTCTATTCAAGCAGCTCTCTCCAGGAGAAGGGTCAGGCGGCTAATCATTAAATCAAACTAATGTCACCCTATCACAATCAGCCCAAGAGAAGGAGGGTTTATTATTTCAGTTTATGCTAAATAAACGGTTTTACAAATGGTCCCCAAGCAAGGTCAACAGCAGCTTCAATTACAAGACAAACTTAACAAGGGTTGCTATAAACCAAGTACTCTGTATTGACTTAAGAAAGGCTCAACTCCACGTATTGCCACTAGCAGGGCTGTACAGGAATGCATATTGTAAAATAAAGAGGGAGCATCTTTCCTTGCCAGATTTTGTGACTGCACAGCGACTTCTCATTCACCTCTCTCCAACCAGCTAGCCGCTCAGCTCAATTCACCCCACACAAAGGCTGGAGCCCAGACCTCAATGGACTGAGTGAAACATGTTCAAAACTAGGCTCTCTATTGTGACTGAATTTCTTAACATCTTTTCAAAAAGCGGAGAATGCCTTGAGGCTAAAGGAAGAAACAGGCTAATGGTGAATTGGGAATTCTGAGCAAATTTCAGAGCCCTTTCCTCCTAGCTTTTGAGGTTGAAAGCAAGCTCTTTCCTTTCAAGTTTCAAAGTCCTTTTTCCTCCCGCAGTGTCACAGAAGGATTTGAAAAGAAGGTAATTGTGCTCGCAGTCTCCCTGATCAGAGCTTACGTCCTATTTCTGGTATTTCGGAATACTTCTTGCAATAATAGTGCATATAGCTCAATCCCTTAACCGGCCTGCACTCTGCAATTGCTCATTAAATGAACAATTGTGGGTATAAAATGCCTTTTATGTTCAAGGTCTGGATATAAGATAAGCATTCTAGGACTCTAAATTTGGTTTACTAAGG
>PVKE010021846.1:0-26117 GCA_004027555.1 Craseonycteris thonglongyai
AAAAAAAAAAAAAAAAAAGATTTATACTTTGTGGAGTGGCATGTCTGGAAGTTTGCATAAAGCAAAGTGAAAATCCAGAGGGAATAAAATTAAGAAAGCTCAGTAATAAATCACCATCATCAACATATAATATTCTGCTACATTTAATAACCTCTAAGCCATAATTTTCTAACAAAATGAAATAACTCTGTCAGAGGCAAAATCAATACTTTTAGAGTACACACTAATATTCTGTGAAATTAAAAATTGACCTTTGTTTCTTTCTTTTTTCCTTTTAAAGAATAAATACAAATGGGTTTAGATATTTGAAATACATATAACATTTGAAATACAGAGCTCTTGGTTATATTTGCTGAAAAAATAATTTTAAGTGTTGTGTGTTATGTCTTCTTTACTGATAATAAATTAAAAATATAAACACTTGACTCTATAAAATATAGTTACTAACCAATTAAGACAGTCATTGTTTTAATATTTGCCAGTGTATGTTGTTCACATTACAACTTGAACAAAAATGGCATATTTCAAAACTGAACTTTACTTATCACTTAAAAGGTAAAACTATTATCTCCCACAATTCTTTTGCTTAAAAGTCATGTTGTTACTAACTTGGAGTGAATATGCATGTGAGATCTGTATGATATAATTTTTATTTTTTTGCTGTACTAGCTTTATGAAGTATATATGAAAACAATTTAGACTTTAAGATATTTTGTATAAGTTTTTGTTGAGATTGTTGAGTTAATTCAATCAGCTAGTATTTATTAATTTCTTATTCTGCTCAATCCATTTGGCCAGTTATTGTTCTAACTAGGGTTGTTTGAAAGGAAAGTTGGATGTTTCAGATAAAGTCATACAGGAATTTCTAACTAATTCCTTGGGATCTACCTGCAGATTGACCTTTGGATTAGCTCATATTCAAGTTATTTGTTATGCTGCAGTTTTTATGACTATGTTCTCTTCTATATTTACTGACATCTACTCAGTATGATGTATGGATTAAGGGCACAGGCTCTGGACTCTACCAGGGTTCAAATCCTTGTCCCACCCATTACTAGTAATGTAACCTTGGGTAAAGTAGTAATTTATTTGGGGCGGGGAAACTGGGATGGCTCAGCAAGTTAAGCACTCGTTTTGCAGTCTTGGGGACCGAGGACTGAATCCCGGCTCTGGGCTGTGTAGACCCGAATGTTGAACTGGGGTGTACTTCCCATCCAAGAGGCCCCCAGTTCAGTTCTACCCCCCCACCCCCACCCCTGGTTTGGCCCCTGGCTCAAAGGGGCATGTCTCCCATGTGGGAGACCCCACTCCCAACTCCCACCTGCATGGCCCCCACCCGCCTGTGTGGAACAAAACCATGTTGAAAACTGATGACATACAACTATGGAGACTGCTCTGGACCTTCCTCCTTCTCTGTCTCTGTCAAAAACAATAAAATAAATCTTAAAAAAAGAAAAAAAAAAACTTCTCCGGGCAAATTTTTTTTTCATCAGTAAAATGGAGATTAATAAGTTCCCGTGGGTCTTTTAAGAAGGTAAAATGAAGTACTGTATGAAAAACCACTTAGAGCTATTCCTGGTGGGTAAGCACAGAATTCAGAAGGTTCTTCTCTACATTTCTCATTTCTCTCTACTCTTAGGTAATGTTAGCTTTGTGGAAACGAAAGTCAATACATTCTCCCCCAGGTTATGGACTTGGTGCCTGAGATTTGCCTTGACTCTTAGAAACCTCAGCCTTGGCCATCTCACAAAGTGAGTAGATATTAATGGGAGAGATGTGTTGCAAAGTTAGAAATGTTCAACCCAGAGAAGGAATTCAATTATCACTCACTGACTCAGTGCACAGACCGGTGAGCAAGGGTCTTCAGGGAAGCATGTTTGTGAGCCTGACATTTCTCCTACTCTGGTTCTTATCTGGTTCACCTTCTGCCTTGATTTAAGATACTTTATTTATACTTTCGTTCTACTTTATTATTGTTTTTCTTGCCACTGATAGTTTGTACGTTAGCTGTTAATTTGGGTTTTGTACAATTATGAAATTGTAGGTGTGTGTCCTTAGTCAGAATTCTTATGTAAATGAATCTAATTGAAATAAAGTTTTCTTTGGGAAATGGCATTTTGTACAACAGTGCTTCTGTGTTATTGTCATTTCCTTTGTGCCAACAGAAATGACTATCAATCCATAGAAAGATGCTCTTGGCAGAAGGCATGAGATGATTACATCACATGGAACTTAGAATATTTGGACATTTAAGCACTTTAAAAAGTGCCATATAGTTTAAAAATTAAAACATATTTCTAAGTACCTCAACAAGGCCACAGCAGGAGGGAAACACTGAGGTACAGATGAGAAAACAAGGTCAACCCCATGGTGCTGACAAAGTACTTTGTTAAAAACATGATAGTACACATCCTATTGTATTACCATTCTTTTCATAACTTTTTCCTCAAAAATATTTAGGGCTCCCTCTAGGCAGTTATATAATCTTATTTGAGTTTGGATTTGCAATGTTTTAGTACGTGTGTACTGAATGGAGAAATGAATGATGAGCACACTTAGGCCAATTTGTCACCCTGTGGCTGTGATGAAAATCTACTCCTGTGAAGTGCTAAGTCACGGGTGAGGAGAGTCTTACCCAGTGGTCTGGAATGTTCATTTGGAGAGCTCTGCTGCTACTTATAACTTCTATAAAACAACATTAGATCTGTGTTGAAGAATAAGGCCACAATTTAATGCACAGCTATCCAAGTAGGTAGACAAGTATCAGGGCTTCTCACGAATTGCTACTTTAAAATCAATTTTTATTTTGATTAAAGTAAAACATGTATAGAGTTTTAAAACTAAATGATTCTAAATATCCATATGAGAGTAAATTACTATTCAAAAATAATTTAATCCCACCAACCTCCACTGATTCACTCCTTACTGGGCTCCACACTATAGGAGGTTTTAAATTCTAAACTCAGTAGTGTCAGATTTGGCCATGTAACTTTTTTTTTTCTTTTTTTTTTTTTACAATAGCATGTGAATGAAAGTGATATGGGGAAGCTGGGATGGCTCAGTGGGTTAAGCGCTCACTTTGCAGCACCGGGGACCGAGAATCAAGTCCTGACCCCAGCCTGTGTGGACCCATATGCTGAACTGGGGAATTCCCCCAGTTCAGTCCTCTCCCTGTCTCTGTCTCTGTATCTCTCTCTCTCTGTCAAAAAACAAACAAACAATAGCAACAACAACAACAACAACAAAATAAAACCAAAAAAGAAAGTGATGTGCATCATTTCTAAGTAGAGACTTTAAGGACGTGTAGTTTCTGCCATCATTCTTTTCCTTCAGCTGCAAAATAGGCATTTCCCAGGTAGGGGCTACCCCTTCAGGCTTGATCATGAAATGAAGTTGTGGAGAAGAGACAACAATGGAGAACACGAGTAGGAATTCCATTCATGCTGTTCTCAGCCACTCAGTTTTTAGGGTCATTTTTGCAGTAGAGTTACTTAGCTAAGTTGTCTGATCAAATGACTTATAATTAAATTTAATTATAATGAAAGTGATCATATAATTTATTATCAAACCTGGACACTTTTGAAAGCTAAAGGTGGTTTTATGACTAATTTGTCTGAACTGGTACTGTCCCAGCAAACAGAGATTGTATGATAACCCTACTTGTAATAAAAAACAGAGTGATGCGTTTCATCATTCTGGACTTTTCTGTGACATTCTTACTCTACTCTGTTTGAGACACTTTGTTGGAGCCTGGAATGCATGAATTTCTCTTTCCTGACCTACTCTCTTGTTTGCTGAAGCATATCCTTCAAAAGGATGCATGGGGAGATTCATTTTAAAAATCCCTTTTCTGTCTAAACTATCTCTATATTATCTTCACACTTGATTGATATTTTGGCTTGGAATAGAATTTTAAGTAGAGAAAAATATTTTTCCCTTAGATTTTGAAGGATTACTCCACTCTCTTCTAGCCTTCAGTGTTGCTGTTACGTAATTTGATGCAACTCTGATTCTCATTCTTCTGTATTTTTTTTAAAATATTTATTTATTTATTTGTTTATTTTTTGACAGAGACAGAGAGTGATACAGAGACAGAGACAGAGAGAGAACTGAACCGGGGGAGCTCCCAGTTCAGCATATGGTTCCGCACGGGCCGGGGCCGGGATTCGATCCTCGGTCCCCAGCGCTGCAAAGTGAGCGCTTAACCCACTGAGCCATCCCGGCTTCCCCTCATTCTTCTGTATTGACAGGCTTTCTCTCTCTGGAAGCTTTTAGATGTTCTCATTATCCCTGGCATTCGGAAATTTTGTGACGATGCATATTCTTTCATCGCTCTAGTCACTTGGTTAACCCTTTTAAACGTAGATTGCTTTTTCTTTCCATTCTGGAAAGTGTCATACTACTTTTTCGAACTATTTCTCTCTACCAACCTCCCTGTTCTCTCATTTTAGTATTATTATTCATTAGCTAGCTTAGATCAAATGTGAAGGAATTTTTTTTTGCCCTTCTTTTTCATGTTTTCTGACCTTTTTTGTTTTACTTTCTTGGTGATATTTTTTGTTTTACTTTCTTGGTGATATTTTTTGTGTTAACTTTCAACCATTTTATTGATTTCTTTATTTTGGATGTTTTATGATGGTTAGTTTTCAAAGATTTTTATTCTATCATTGTATAGCTTCCTCATATTGTTTTGTGACTGTAATATATATTCTTATCTCATTGAGGATATTATTTGTGATTTATTTGACATTTTCACTTTTTTTGCTCTGTTTCTGTCTTTTTATGTTTTTTATAACTCTTTGTCTTTATCTTTTTCTTTCACGTTGGAGGCAGATTTAGCAGAAAAGGGGTAACGTGGCAGGCCCAGGTTGCTTAAATCCTGTGTATTTCAAAGAAAGTCCTGTCTTCAGGACTGGCTCTTGGCTGGCTCTTAGGAGATAAATTCTGAGCCCTTGAAATATTCTGCCTTATAAAATTGATTATGTATGCCTGAGGCCTTGGGCTACACTATACCAGTTTGATTCAATAGCTTATGCTAACAGTGTGGTTTATGGTGAAAGCCTGGTTTTACTCTGGGAAGAGAGGATAAAAACTGAGTAGTTGAGGTCTGTCATACAAGTACCGCTTTGCCTATATGAATGACCCCCCAGTAAAATCCTTGGACACCAAAGTTTTACCTGAGCTTTCCTTGTTGGGGACACTTTACATGTGTCATATGTCATTGCTAGGAGAATCAAATGCGTCTTATGTGCCTCTACTGGGAGAGGACACATGGAAGCTTGTGCCTGGTTTTTCTTGGGCTTTGTTCATGTGCTGATTCTAATCTGTACCCTTTCATTGTCATAAAATATAACCATGAGTATAATAGCTTTTCCAGTCCCACGAGTCCTTCTAAGTGAATCATTGAGTGTAAGGGTGGTCTTGGATACCTCCAATGTAAAGGTGATTCTTAATGAATTCTTCATATTTTAAAGTGAGGGACTAAATGCACAATGGATATTCAGAACGTGAAGACTAGTGTTGTTCATTTTATTATGGGGCAATGGTTCATAAAGTGTTGTTCAAGGACCCTGGAAATCTCAGAGAACCTTGCAGGGAGTTGATAACCTTAAAACTATTTTTATATTAATACCAGATTTTATCTGCCTTTTCACTGTGTGAATATTAATATTTGCCCCGATGTTGCAGAACACTGATGGATCAAACTGCTAAAGACTTTACCATGAACAAAGGCAATGGCACCTGCTATATCAGTATTCTTTATCACTACATTCTGTTGTAAAATATATGCTGGTGTCACTTAAGGTTGACATTGGTGAAGCTGTAAAACTTAGGAATTGAATATATTTATTTTAGTATTTTGGTGAAAAAATGATAAATGTGCCACAACAGTTTTGCTGCATACTGTAAAACATGGCTATATCAAAGAAAAGCTCTATTGAAATTATTTGAGTTGAGAGTTGAATTTACCATATATATTTTAGGAAAACTATGTTTACCTGAAAGAATGGCAGATACGTTATAGTTATTCAGATTTGAACATTTAGCAGACATGTTCTTGTAAATGAATAGAGTGAGCCTGTCACTTTAAGAAAAACAACTGCCAATATTTAGTGACAATGATAAAATTCAAGCTTTTAAGAAAACTTTGAAGTTGGAAATCTTGTATTGGCCACTGACAGTTTCCCAATACTTAAAGAATATTCTGATGAGATTAGCAGTAACATTAACAAGTGTAATTTTTTTGATATTATACAGTGAAATGTGTCAATATTTGAAAGATGTGTATAAATCATTGATCAAAGGTTTTCCCAGTGATAAATGTATGATGTTATAAAATGTATGATGTGGTAAAATACTGTACAATAAAAGTGCAAAATAGACCAAGGGACTTCAATGTAACAGAGTACAAAAAGTTCACTGATATGGTTTCAGATTCTTCCTTTAACCAACCATTAAGAAACCACTGTTTTTCAAGTGCTATTGTAGTTTTATCCACAATTGTCTGAAAGGCTATTAAAATATTCTTTTGTTTTGCAAATATATATTAGTGTGAGGCTGCATTTTCTTTACATACTTCAACCAAAACATGTTGCAACAGGTTAAATGCAGAAGCAGAGATGAGAACCCAGATGTATTTTAACAGACATTAGGAGTTTGTTAAAAATACCATTCTTCCACTAAAACTTTGTTTGTTTTGAACACTATAGTTATTTTCCTTAAAAGTATGTTATTTGTGCTACATAATGGTTTTGTTATTGTTCTTTTGAAACAAATTAATGAATTTTTAGGATTTCTAATGTGATAACATTTGATAGCTATAACTTGTATGAACAAGAGCTCCTTGGAGTCTCCAGTAATTTTTATGAGTTTAAGGAAGTGCTGAGACCAAGAAATTTGAGAAGTGCTGCTATAAGGATTTAAGGGAAGGAGCTGGTCTTTTCATTGGGATGCTCTCATATGTTATTATTTGTAGGTGCATTTTTATGAAATTGCTCATTTTCTTTCAGAAAGGAGTCCCTCAGTACCCACACTTTGGGCTATGTGGTGGCATTTGGGGATTGGGTCAGAGGAGGGGGTTGGCATGTCACTTAGTTCACTATGTAGACTCTGAGTTCATCCCCTAGTTTTCATCTGTGCCACATTCCTCTCCTCTAATGTCTTTGAAGGCCATGACTGTGAGGCCTTTCTGATTTTATTTTTTCAGAACATACTCTCCGCAATCCTGTCGGTTGGGAGAGGGGAGTGGATAGATGCAGCAGCGCACTTTTTGTTGGTATTGTCCTCCTCTATTCTTGTCTACCTGCGTTTCTCCATTTACTTTAATCTTTTGAAAACTTGTGCTTTCTTAGATACTGTCGATTCCTCTCCAATATCTTTTTAGGCATGTGGTAGGCCTAACTATCCCCTCAAAAGATATCTGTGTCCTAATCTCTGGTAACTGTTAGTGTTCCTTTATGTGGCAAAGACTTTGCAGGTGTGATTAAGTTAAAGCTCTTGAAATGCAAGTGAATTTTAGATATCCAGGTGGGCCCTATGTGCAATCACAAGTACCCTAAAAGGAGGCAGAGATTTGTTCCAGGCAATCCAGGTGGGCCCTATCTGCAATCACAAGGATCCTATAAGAAGGAGGCAGAGGGAAGTTTGTTACAGGCAGAAGAGGAGAAGGAAATGCGTCCTTGGAGGCAGAAATGAGGGTGGTGCAACCATCGGAAACGGGAGGAGGTAAGAAATGGCTTTTTCTCTAGTCTCCATGGGCCTGTTGACATCTTGATTTCTGCCCAGTAGTAATTCTTTCAAAGTTCTAGCCTCTAAAATTGTGAGGGAATTAATTTCTTTTGTTTTAAGATTCTAAGTTTGTGGTAATGTGTTACACAAACACTAGCCTCAGGAAACTAATGCAGGCACTGCTTTTGGTTTTTCTTTTCTTTTCTTTCTTTCTTTTTTAAAATCCTTCAATGTCACTTTAGTTGGGTTTTAAGGCATAGTCTGGTTAAATGCACGTGGTCTATATATGCCAGGTATAATTAGACACTTTTTGTTCAGTTTGTAACTGCCATAAAGATGAGGCCAGGAGGGAAGCACGGACATTTCCCAAATGTAAATTCTCCTGATGTTTTAGAGTGACTCATATGTCTCAGAAGGAAGAGGGCATTCCTAGATTTCAGTCACTTCCTTTTTGGATTCTCAAGAAAGAAAACATATTCAATTGGTTGTAATTTATCTGGAAAGAGCCAATGACAAGCATGAAATCTTGACCTAGCCCTAGAACTTTGAAGAGTTTGGAGTGTCACCAGGTTGGCGGTGGGGGTTGAGGAATAAGTTATATTTCACATTTTACCCTGTTGCTCTGGCGTGGGGACTTGTACAACTATCCATTCGAGCCATATGATTTCTTTTTAAATGACTGTCCTGGGAGCCTTCATGCAGTTTAAATAAAACAAGAGGAATTACTGCTTCTATATTCTCCCCCATGTTTGATGGGAGTGATGCTTCCCATTTATGTAGTGTGCATATGAGCCAAAGGTCATGGGAAACTGAAAGGGAAAATGGGGCAGGGAAAGTGAGAGCTGGAGCAGTACCACGTGGGAGTCATATGGCTGGTGGAGAGATTAAACAATGGAAGTGGTCCCTGGAGGGTGTATCTTCCTTTCACCATCAGCTAATATTTAGGTAGCACTTATGAAGTGTAACACAGTTCCACAGCCTCTTTTGCTCTTATACAAGTAATCACAATATACTTGCTCTTCTACAAATAATCACAATACTCAAAAAATTAAAATGCATCAACATGGTAGCTGCAGAATAATTTTCAAGTTCCTTGAGCTCCTGGAAATACATAAGAATTAAAGCAAAAAGTTTAACAGCTAGAATTTACAACCTATAAAAAGACTATTATTCATATTTTCTTGATATATTATTACGGAAATAAGTCTCAGGATTTATAATAGTTGGGATTCAGATATTTTCTACAAATTAGTTATTTTTTTCTTTACATGACTAGAGTTGCTAGGGAATTTTAGTGATAGATATAGGCCTTTAGAAATAATGATAAGAGATGACAAGCAACCTAAATTGACAGGGTAAGCCAAATAAATAGAATTATATTAGACAGAAGCAAGAAAACGGCCATTTTAGGCAGCATGCCCACTGGGCTGTAATTAGGTCTAATGCTGCTCTTTCTGGTGCTTCATATGGTGCTGTTGGTCAGTGACAATTAAAACACAACCGGAAACGTATTCTGCAGTAATACATGTTACTTTCACTGCATGGAGACATAAATATACAAATTACTTCCTACTAATTTAGAAAACCACTTCCTCCTAACAAATGAGTTTCCTTAACCAATACATCCCAGTTTCTTGACAACATTGAAAGAACTGTCTAACATCAAGAACTGCATAACTGCATTTCTTGAAAATTTATCGAATATTGGAGTGATTAATGCGCATGAAAAAGGAGGGAAGAAAGATTAGAAAATACAGGGTGCAGGGTATCATGAATGAATAATGTGATGTCATGAGGACATAAGTTAACAGAAGGCTAGAGTACTAAATAAATCCTGGACTTAGAGATTCAGTTTCTTCTATGAAGGAGGGATGGAAGGAGGGGGAGACAGAGAGAATAAGAGAAAGCAAAATATAATTATAAAAAGGAAAAGAGGAGAAAGCACAAAGGCATGAAATTAAAATGGAACAAGAAATGATACTAGTTTTACAAAATAGCCAACCATAAAGAACCACAGAGGGCCTCCCGTTTGTCTAATATTCTAGAAGTCATTCAGAGAAGAGGTATACAGGGCCCTTTTTACATGAAATACAAACAGACGAGTATTTGTAGCTCTAGAGATACACAAGTATCCCTGAGGCTGGGGAGAGGTGGGTATTTCCTGAGTTCTTAATGGAGCTGGCATCATGTGATGTAATGAATAATATTCTCAACAGAGACTTTCTGTGGTTGCAGTGATACAATTCTGAGGGTTGTTGATTATCTAGGCTTCAGTGATGGCTCCACACTGAACAACAATTCAGCAAATCGTTCCTATCAGGGCGCTGCACTACAAACCATATAAAGCTGGATGGAAGAAACAGCATTTGCTTTTGAAGCAAAGTGCTTGGAAAAGGAGTGAATAGACTCAGCTGAGCTGGCCCTGCATTTGTGGCCTCTGTGCTTCTTCAGTGTGTGAGAGTCAATAAGCAAGTAAATACATACATTTATATGAAAAAGGAAATGACTTTCTGCATGAAAGAACACACACACACACACACACACACACACACACACACAAAAGGGAAAGATTGAAGCTCATTATACACATTTAAACAGTCTATCTTGTCCTCTTCATTGGTTATATAATTCCAGACATGGACCTAGGGTAGATTCTTGTTCTCCTGGATGAGTGGAAAAATATCCACAATCTATATCTACAATCACAGGCTCATAGAGTCTGAATAAAATACAAATATATTTTAATGATCCTTTCTGTCTTCCTTGGACAAGACCCAGTAGGGTCCATCCAGAGCCACCCACATCACACAATTTCTGAAGGCATCACTTAGAGAGAACTTTATGTGACTATCCAATGGCATCTGGGATTGTGCTACTTAGAAGTTCTAGGACATCCTTTTGCCAAAAAGCAGAGTTTTCTCCCATTTCAAGCAGGGTAGAACACAGTGATATTAGAAGAGAGGTGATGGTACTTGCCTAGGTAAGTTGAGTCCTTTTTGTCAAGAAAAGAGCGAGCACTTCCATGAGTGGGTAGAAGAGATACAACAGAAGCACAGACCAGGGGCCGGCCCAGTTGCTATGGGTTTTGTTGAAGTAATAGTGGTTGGACCCTCCTGTAAATATAATTTTCAGAGTGGAAAGTATAGCTCATACAAATATAAATACCTGTCCACAATTTCACTCAACTTATCTATTAATGAAGGAACCAGTAAGATAGAAGGATGATTCCAAGAGTATTTTGAGAAACTGGACATTTATAGGAAATTCAATAAGGGAATATTGGAATAACATTGCTAAATTAGACTGGAAATTGGTTCAAGGCCTAAAAGGCAATAAACTGTAGTATATGGGGTTACTTTTTTCTTCCAGGTAGAAATCATTTGGATGAAATTGTGTAATGTTCCTTTATAAAATTAATTGGGCCTGGTCCTGGTTCTTATCAGGAGGTACAAGGCATTCTAATCACAGTAAAGCTAATTTAGGATTGGATTTTTAGTATTAGTTGTTAATTTTATCCCAAAAACATACACAGAGTGTTCTGGATAAGAGATTTCTTTTTATTTTTTCTTAAGATTTCTTTTTATTATTTTTTGTCAGAGAGAGACAGACAGAGAGACAGAGAGAAGGGGGAGGGCCCAGGGCAGTCTCCATAGTTGTACATCATTAGTTTTTGATATAGTTTCATTCCACAGGTGGGAGTGGGGTTGTGCAGGGCAGGAACCAGGCTGGGGGCCTCCTGCATGGGCCATGGCAAGAACTGAACTGGGGGCACGCCCAGTTCAGGATATGGATCCTCATGGGTCCGGGGCCAGGATTTGATCCTTGGACCCTGGGGTTGCAAAGCAAGCACTCAACCTGCTGAGCCATCCTGGTATCTTTGAGAGAGATTTCTTAAGTGCCACCAGCCTCTCTGGCCCCAGGACTCACCTCTGGGTGATATGATAAAAGTCAGGCCAAATATCCTACTGGAGTGGCTGGATACTCTGTAAAGTGAGAGGCAAGGAAAATGATTTTTCTGATTATAATGGGGAAAGAGGCTGCTGTCCTTTTCCCCTGAAAAGGTTTCCTTGCAAGCATGATAGGCTTGAGTCCTCATAAACCCTTTGGTTTATAAATAACACTATGCAGGAGCCAGAATGCCCTGTGTGTCTTGGCTTGTACTACCAAGAGATGTCTCTACCTCCTGGGCCTTATGCCCCCGTGAAATGTAAATACCTAGGGAAATAACACTCCAGTCTGGGCTGTCGCCATTTGGGGTCTTTTTGGATCAGAGCAATTAATTAGCTCCATCATTAGAGACACAGTGATAGATCTAATCCTTATGGTATGTGAAAAATGTTTCTCAGACAAATGAAAGCAACTCCTTCTCCCCCTCCCGCCTTAGATTTTTCTCTTTTATTGTATAAATTCCTCTGTCTCAGGAAGCTAGGGCTTTTGCAGGAGCAAATACTGTAGGCCAGTGGTTCTTACAGTGTGGTTCCTGGACTGTTAGCATCAGCCTTACTGGGAAATATATTAGAAATGCAAACTTTCAAGTATTACAACAGACTTGATTGAATGAGAAACTCAGGTGGGTCCAGCAGTCTGTTTAATAAGCCCTCCAGTTGAATCTGATACAGGCCACAGTTTGAGAACCACTGCTGTGTACCACGCCCCATGAGCTAGTCTGAGTATTGCTCTTCATTTCCTACAGCTACTAGTATCTGGTCCCTTTCATGTATTGTCAATTCATCATTACTAAGTCTATCTACTGCCACGATAAGGTCCACGCTGGCTATGGTGATTTTGTTAGTAACCCAAAGAACAATTTGTATGTAGGAAGTGTTTTAGTATAATGAGAAGATTATGAGATTCCTGTTTTTGAAGGATTTAAAAAATTAAATGGGGGGATGGGGAGGTGGGGGATGCCTGGATAGCTCAGTGGTTGAATGCTTGCCTCGCAATTGCGAGGTCTGGGGTTTGACTCCGGCCCCAGCCTGTGCAGGCCCAGGTTCTGAGCTGGGGGCACAACAGGTAACTGCTGAAATGGCGGTGAAGATCCTCACCTCCCATAGGGGAGGCCCCTGGTTTTGTTCCCACCCCACATGGTCCCCACATTCACCTGTGTGGAATGAAACTGTGTCATAACTAATGATGTGCAACTGTGGCAACTGCTCTGAGTCCCTCCCCCCCTCCCCAAACATCTTTCTCTTCCTCTTTCCTCTCAATAAAATAAATCTTAAAACAAACAAACAAACAAAAACCACAAAACATTAGACAAGTACCTATTTTGGATGATTTAAATATAGACATCTGAGTAGCAGGGTGTGGCCCAAATGTCTGAACTATTTCAGTTTCCTGAAGGCGAATAATATTTGGGAGGCCAAATATTAAAGTCACTTCCTGACTGAAGAGTAATTTCCTAGCTGAATCATCTCATGCATATCCCCCATGCAGAAAGCAGACATTCAGAATATTTTATTTTATATTATAATATACTTAAGACACAATAATGACATCTTTAACATGCTTCATAAATGCTTTTATGCTTTTAATTGCTTAGAATTCTGATGTCATCTATCTCTCTTGATACCAGAATTGTTTAAGGTGTTCTGTGGTGTCTGCCACTTACCTTCTGGTACCTTCACAAAGGTGACATCAGAATTCCCTTTATCTATAAACAGTGTATTCTCTTATACAAACGTGGTTATCAGATGGAACTCTAGGGGCCTATGAGAAACTACCCATCTGTCCTTCTGGAAAATTAGTAAATGATATCAGACCCTATAAAATTCCATTCCTAAAACTGTTTTATGAATCTAAACAAACAGATCATGTGGGATGATTACAAACATTTCCAAAATTTTTGTTATATTTCCATGAACATAAATTTGATTTGCTTGGTTTTCATGACAGAAATCATTAAGAGTGAATCCATAACAAAGAAGAAACAAACACACAGGAAGGAAAATACAATTACCTGCATGTGTGTTTCTGTGCAGCATTAATGTTAAGCCAAGAGCAAATGTACATAAGAAAAAAAATGACAGAGAAAAAGGAACCCAAATTCAGATAAAACTATGTTACTTAAAATTAAAGAGGGACTAATCTAGGTTAGTATAAATACTAACATGTGAATCATAAATGCTTCAGAAATAGAGACTGTTTCCCTACTTCTTGTAATACATGAGTATCACTCACTTTCATGAAGCAGAATTTTTTTATGGACTGCTGAATTATTCTTGCAGTACTATATTCTTTGTTGCTTCTGAGATTGGTTTGGAAGAAGCACTCATTACTTTAAAAATTGCCAGTGTTTATTTAGGATCCTGTAGCCATTTTGTTGAAGTTTTCAAAAGACGTTCCAAAACAAATATCTAAGTATATGCAAAGTACAGAAATCCTCTCTCTCCCCATCCCCCTTCCTCTTGAGGGCTTGCTTTACAGAGGGTGATTTTGAAAAACAAACAAACAAACAAACAAACAAACAAAAACTTCTTTAGCACAGGGGTGTGCAACCTTTTGGCTTCCCTGGGCCACACTGAAAGAAGAAGAATTGTCTTGGGCCACACATAAAATACAGTAACACTAACAATAGATGATGAACTAAAACAAAAATGCAAAAAAGAAAAAATGTTTTAAGAAAGTTTATGAATTTGTGTTGGGCCTCATTCAAAGCTGTCCTATGCTGTGGGTTGGACAAGCTTGCTTTTAGAGGGACTGTCTGTATATAATGACTCAGGTAGTTGTCATTTCTCCTATCCACTTTCCTATTCTAGCATCCATTGTCCTTTGATTTTTGAGACTGTTCTACATATCAGGTCACGGAGAATTACTTTAGCTCTTTAGTTTAAGGGGGCTTTACGGTTTGGTTCCATAGGCCAAATAGAATAAATGTTGGGACATTCTCTACCAAACTCTGAGTAGGAATAAGTGGTTTGGCCACACCTTCTTCAAGACAGAGAAAGTAAATTAGAAACATTTTTGTGTAACATGATTTTGCTGGGTTGGGTGCACTTACTGTGGCATGATCCTTTAACTAAATGGAAACCTATCCACACTATCTCTAAAGGAAAAGGCAAAACAAGGGTTGGCAGTTTTTTAGATCATGCATGTAATTGTAACAGCTGTGATGTGATGTTCTCACTCATTGCATTCTTGCCTAGATCTGATCCTAGGGCTCTGGGGTTCTCTGTTGAAGGTCTTCCTTTTTAACTGTGCCTGGAATCCTTCCTTGTTTGATGATGTTACTGCATGGGCTCTGTGTGTGTGTGTGTGTGTGTGTGTGTGTGTGTGTGTCTGTGTGTCTGTGTCTGATTCTCCTCTTTCCATGATTCTGGCTGAGGATTCAGATGCAGTCCTTCCAGTACTCCTTTGCTTTCTGTACCCTAAAACAGAATACAAACATTTTTTCCTCAATTCAGTTGTTTAATAACTAGTCACAAGGAGAAAAGAAGTGGGATAATAGCAAGAGCAAACTCCAGGAAGTTACAGGTGTTTAAGAAATAAATTTCTTGGTTTAAGTCCTTTCATAATTCTCTATTTTTCTAATTTCCCACCTTGAATACCAATTCCATAATGGCAAAAGTATGTATCTATAGCTTAACAAATTTTGACATAGCAAAGGAACAAAAGATGTTGGCTACAGAATATATTTTACTAAAAACAAGCTCAGCCAAAGGGTGGAGAGAACATAAATTTGGCTATAAAATTGATTTCTAAAACTTAAGACTCCATGTAGTGGATTTCTTAATTAAAACAGAGCCTAAAAATAAAAATCCATTTTTTACTGAAACAGAGCAGAGTATAACCTTGTCTTGCATCTCAAATAAAGGTCCAAGGTGATGACTGAGGCTATCTTTGTATTATAGGTTTCAGTACCATCATAACTAAGATTTACAAATCCCACATTTTGTTCTGCCCCAAGAAAACCAGATGCTCACCTTCCTATCTGCTCCATTGTCCTTTTGACTTCTATAATCTGTGTGCTTGTACAGTGTAATTATCTATCTCTCCTTTACAGAGAGTACAGTTTCAATAGTTTCTGGAAATATGTTTCTCTGTGACTGCCTGGCACTGAGGGATATGTCCCATGCCTAACATTGTGCTCTTCCTTAGAAAGAAAAGCAATAATGCTAACTATAAAGTTAAGTGTAGCACAGTAAATCATCCACATTTTATGGCTCTAAGTTTTTATTCTTGGCAGTAGAAATTTGCTTGGTAGTTAATTTTACATCAGGCTGCAACCCAAGAGTTTGTATCTGACAGTTTTGAATAGAGAAAATGAGTATTTATTTAAAACCTCCCAGAAACTCTTGGTATGAATCATATAATTTTGGGCTGCAAATGGATAGTGAGTAAATCCTATAATTTCATTGCCAGTATCTGCTCCTGAGATGAATAGAAGAGTGGACAGTGAATCTAGAACAAATTTACAGTGTACCCATTTTATTGGTAGGAGGCCAGCAGGAAGCAACTTTACTTCATTCTTTATTTTTACCTTGATTTTGAGTTCTTTGTGTCTGATCTCTCTTTTCCATCCCAGGAAAACTAGCTTGGATAGATCTGATAGTTTTCTGGTCATACTGAGGAGTTAGAGACAGTCTCATTTTCAGACATTAGAAAGTTCAGTCTTTTCTAAATCCAAACTTCTATTACTTACCCAATTAAAAACATTCCTCTTTTGAAGCTTGCTCCTGACCCAGGCTTGGAAAACCACAGTAGGCAGGAGGAGCACAACTTGTCTGTTGATTACACTTCCTGGATTTCCCATATGTTCATTTCTACCCTCAGGCTGTTTCTGGTTCTTCCAGGATGAGGGTGGGAAAGGGGCTGAGAGGGGAAGAGGGCATGCTTGACTGACTAAGCTGGTATTGGTGTCTCCCATGTCAGTTGTCCAGTGAGTTCTTAGGAAGTTCCACCATAGGGAACTTTCCATATGTAATTCCTGGGTGCAGGAGATTTTTCGTTGTTGTTGATGATGCTTGGACTTTAGGGCCAGTGCCTGGTGGTCCACTGTAACCTGCTGAAGGCGGCTCCCACCGGATGTTCTTACCCTCAGTCGGGGCCAGCTGACGACTTCAGGTGAGAGTTGTGAAAGAAGTTCTGTGACTCCTGGTTCGGGGCAAATGATGAGGTTCTCCTAAGATTTTTCTTCCCACATGCTCTGCTGCAGGCCTGTGCTACTGCCCTTGAGCCTCTTGACCCAGCACCAAGGCCCTCTCCCCATTGCTCTCACCTTCTCGCATAGGTTGGTGGAAGGCAGGTGGCTATGGCTGGGTGGTAGGTGGGTATAGAGCCAGTGCAATGGTGAGTTCAGCATTAGTGGTCTGACATCCCCAAACATTTCTTATTCAATGCTCATTTGGAATATGACCTCCACTGGAGGAAATAAGTGCCGGGCACTGGGAATGGCCTGGCTGTTGGCTTGTGATCAGCATGCAGCCTGGGCCCCAGGAATGGAGCATTGCCAAGTTACAGATGTTTCAAGAAAACCAATTTCTAGCTTGATGTTAGGTGTAATCCAATCTAGGTGGAAATCAACTAGAAGTAGTCTCCATTATAGTAAGTAAATCCAAATATGTAAAGAAAAGAAAATTAAAGTTTCTTTGCCAATGATTAAGTGTAATTCTTGTTTATTTTTCAAGTATTCTGGTCAACATAAAATTATAGAACAAAAAGCAAAAGGCCTTATTCATTACCATTTCCTACTTCTTGTCTTGAATTGAGGGTCTCCTACATAGCCTTCCAGATTTTTAAAAAAATTTATATTTATGCACATGTGAAAATATGTACCGGTAAGAGGTTTTTTTTGAATGTTATATTGTATATGTTCTGATATTTTTCTTTTCCTCACAAAAATGTATTTTGGGAATCTACGTAGGTACATATGCTCATAGATCCATCTCATTCTTGTTATCTATGGCATTATACCCCTAAAATTGTTTTAGGATTAATCATTCTTCTATTGAGGGTTACTTAGGTTGTTGGCTATTTTTCACCTATTGAAACAATGTTTCAGTGATCTTTGTACTTGTATATTGTGCACATTTCTGAATCATGGATATCTTGAAGTGGTCAAAGGATAGGTGCTTTAAAAATTTTGGAAGATACTGTCCCATGACTCTCCAAAAGGCAGTACTAACCTGCATTCTCACTACTGGGTATAATAGTACTCATTTGCTCACACTTCTGCTCATACTGAAAATTATCAATTTTTTACATTTGGGGGTTAAAATTCAATTGTATTTTTGCTTTAATTTTGTGTTTAGTTTGGATTCTTCTGATACTTAGCAAGATTAAATGTTTTTCCATATCCGTATTGGCTATTTATAGAATTCCTTTTATCATTTTCCTTTTTTTTATTGTAACGGTTATGCTTTTCTTAGATTTGTAAAAGCTCTTACTATTCTACTCTATTGGTATTAATCCTTTGTATATTATATACATTTCTTCCAATTGTCACTTATTTTTGACTTTAAATATATTACATGCTACTCAAAAGCGATGAGGTAGTAGGGAAGAGTGGTTCACATGGTCTTGTTATTTGGTATGACAACATATTCTGGGTTCATCTTGTATATTTCCTCCCCTGAACCTGGAATCTACCATTTCTCCAAGCAGTTTTATAAATAGTAAAAGAGAATGCTGCTTTTATAGCTTTTTCTTACCATTTATATTTGTTAAAAAAAAATCATTTTATAGTAAAATAAAGCATAGCTAGACAAAATCACATAACACAAAACGTAGTTAATGACTTCTTCCATTCACCCCAGGCCAGAGAATACCCATGCCTCTCATGTGCCTTTATCTATCATAATCACTTCCTTTCAACAACAAAAAAAAGCCATTATACTAACATTACCACTTGTTGCATTTTAAAAGATTTCTCGCTAGTGTACATCTCTAGACACTAGTTTAGTCATCTAAATGTTCTCTCCTCAGTCCTTTTGTCTTATCACTTCACCTGTGGAAAGACATGAGTTGCTTGACCTGTACATTTTCTCCCAGTGTGGATGTTGCTGATTGCACACTCATGATATATTTCAACATGTTTCTCTGTTTCCTGAAAATTGACAGCTGAATCTAGGGCTTGGTCGGAAATCTGGTTCAATCTCCTTGATAGGACTATAGGTGATATATCCTGTTGCCAGGAGGTATATAATATTTGGTTATCTTTTTTGTTTGTTTTTCCCTGATAATAATAGCCACTGGTACTTATTCCTAGGTCCATTAATATGTTGGGGATTGCCAAATGATAATATTCAATTGTATTACTTTTTTTCCATCTATTAGCTGAGATACTTAAAAAAGCGATGCTTCTCCTCCTCTACTATTTTGTTATCCAGTGGCATTTCATATAGTAGAGGAAGCCTTAATGCTTGATTCTTTCCATTTACTTAACATTTTTCCAGATAAAGACTTTGCTTCCTATCATCTTCCAATGGTTTCCAATTAGTTTTTAAAATCATTATGAACTAGTGGAGTTAAATAGATTTCATGAGTTTTAATCTATTGTAATTATGCTCCTTATTAAAGTTCAAATTTTCATAATTTTGGCCAGTGAGAGCTACAAACTGGTTTTTGTGTTCTATGACATGACTCTAGTCTTAGATCAGATCCTTCCTATTTGTTATGAGTATTATTTCCTATGGCTGCTATACCAAATCACCACAGATGTGGTGGTTTAAAACAACACACATTCATTTTCCTATAGTTCTGGAGGTGAGAAATCTGACATTAGTTTTACTGGACCATGATCAAAGTATCAGCAGGGATTCTTCCTCCAATGGCTCTTGTGGAGACCTATTTTCTTACCTCTTCCAGCTTTCAGAGGATTCCTAGTATTCCACAGCTCATGTCCTCTTCCTCTCATCAAAGCCAGCAGTGTATCATCCTGCTTCAGTTTGCACATTGCCTTCTTCTGTGTCCAATCTCCGTCTTACGAAGATATTTATAGTCACGTTTAGAGCCCCCATGGATAATCTAGGATAATCTCCTTTTCTCAAAAAATTTAATTCTAACTACAAAGTTCCCTTTGCCATACAAGGTAACATTCATAGGTTCGGGGATTAAGACCATGTATCTTTGGGGGCCATTATTCAAAACACTGTAGTAAGACAGTATTCTGGGGGCCATCTTGTACATTTTTTGTCTAGACCTAGAATAAGCCATTTCTCCAAGTACCTTTAACTTTTTATTTTATTTATTTATTCATCCATTCATTCATTCATTCATTTATTTTAATTCAGGAATATTTTCTTATATTATTTTTGTATTTATGTTCTTGTTTGGCTTTAATATTCAAGAAATCCTATTATAGGGAAAGCTGGGGTGGCTCAGTGGGTTAAGCGCTCACTTTGCAGCGCTGGGGACCGGGGATCGGATTCTGGCCCCGGCCCATGCGGAACCATGTGCTGAACTGGGAGCTCCCCCAGTTCAGTTCTCTCTTTGTCTCTGTCTCTGTATCTCTCTTTCTCTCTCTCTCTCTGTCAAAAAAAAAAAGAAATCCTATTATCTATGCATTGGATCTTTTTTTGCTTGTTTTCAGTATTTGTTCCTTTCTCTCTCTCTTTTTATCTCTTATCTGCTTTTAACCTATTATTCCTAAGGTATTATAAGTTCATTTGTTTTTGTGTTTCTTCTGATTTAGTCTTCATTTCTAATATGACTTTCTCTTTAATTTTTAATTCTTACATTTCCCTGAAATTTTCTAGTTCTGATTTGTGGTGTTCTTTTATGTTTTATACAATTTTCTTAACTTTTAGCTCCTAGATCAAAATCTAGGAGGTCATGACTGGACTGTTTTATAGTTGTTCTGGCATGTTGTTGTCTGTTTTGTCTAGGAGGATGCTATTCTGTTTTTTCTCTCCTGCTTTAAATTTGTATTAGATCTCACCTAATATTTTTCTCTTGTCCTGTTTATGTGACTCTAGTTTTTCTAAACATTTAGAAGATGTGGCTCTGCTGCTCAAGGTAGTGTTCTTAAATTCTTAGGGCTCCCACTTCTGTTTTTATATTTTTTTGAAGTGGTAAAATATATATTTTTGAGATTCTCTGACTCTTTCCCTTTCCCTAGTTACCTAGACCCTCTCTTTCATTTGTCTCCGTTGTTCAAATTCTTGCCAAATTTTTATTTCATTCCAAGAAGTTTCTCCCCAGTGTGGGGCTTTTTGTTGAAAGGGAATTCTGGTTGTTTGGTTTTTACAATTCCTATGACTCAAACTGCTTCAGTCCTTTTCAGACTTTACTGTGGGCTCCTCGCAATTGTTCATTATTTGGTGGGCAAAATGTTTTCCAGTTCTAGTTGCTGTTTTCAAATTGGCTGATCTTGCTTCTCAGGAAATACCTAGGTACTACTTTGTTCTTTCATTTTTCAGACCCATCAGATACCTCATTGCTTCCCTCTGTTTTCCACAGACACTGACACCATGTAGATCATGGGGATTTTGTTAGTTTATTGTTACCTGCTTGTATTTGTGGGCTATTTCATCCAATGGTTCTGTTGCAAAAGTTGTTTTGTTCTCCCATCTAGTTTATTACTGTTTTTATGTGAAGATTCTTTACATAAGTATTTTACAATATATACACAAAGTGATAGCCTTGGTGAAATAACAAATTGGATTCTTTTATAAATAACATACAGGGTCTGGCAGAAGTAATGCCTCTTTTTTATGTGCTGATAATCTATACCAAATCTTTTATTTCAAAATCATAAGCATGTGATTCTGTAACATAATAGCTTCACTGCCTTCACTCTCTATTCCCTTGTCAGTCAATGGGCCATTATATTCCAGGGAACATAGAACACAAAGTTTACTAAGGTACTAAGACAACACGTCCATTTATACTATACTACTTTAAAACAGAGTGTTACTTCTGCTGGATCCTGTATTATGGTGTTTGTTTTTTTTTAAGATTTATTTTATTGTTTTTGGTAGTGACAGAGAGAGGCAGAGACAGAGAGAAGGCGGAGGGCCCAGAGCAGTCTCTATAGTTGTACGTCATCAGTTTTTGACATGTTTTCATTCCACACAGGTGGGCAGGGGCCACACAGGGCAGGAGCTGGGCTGGGGGTCTCCTGCTTGGGAAGCACACCCCCTCGAGCCAGGGGCCAAACTGGGGGCCTTTCATATGGGAAGCTCACCCCAGTGAGAACTGAACTGTGGGCCTCCCACATGGGTAGCACACCCCAGTTCAGCACATGGGTCTGCACGGGCCGGGACCAGGACTCAATCCTTGGGGTCGCAAAGCAAGTGCTCAACCTGGTGAGCCATCCCGGCTTTCCCCTGGATCCTATATTATGTTGTTCTTCCCTTTTTAAAATTAAGTGTGATTGAATGGCAAACATAATGTTAAATACTTTGTTCCCCAATTCAATAGCCAATAGAAACCAATGCTTAAACATTTCTTTTATTAAGTTTGATCTGTTGTAGAATTCTATAAGATGTCAAAATTAGTTTTATGTATTCCAATACTTATTTTCATCTTTACTCTCAGAACTTCAAAACACCAATACAAATACAAAAATATAATTTTATGTCTTACTCCTTGAAGTAATGGTACACTAGTCATAGTTACTCATGTGTTTGATTTTTACATAAATACATTATTGGACATTACTTGATATCTAATATCAGAGCTGTGCTATAATAATAAAAGATAATTTACTAAGAGCTTTGCAATGTTAATTTATAAATAAATTTTTCTTATGAGAGATCAAATTTAAAGACTTTTATGAGTGAATACTCTAAATGGCCAAATGTAATCCAACTTCTGGAAAATTCTGTATATACTGCTCCATTTGCCACAAAATTGACATGAACAGTGAATGTTCAGCCACGCTAAGGGAATTCAAGTCAATTGCTAAGGTTTAAACTAAAATTTAGAGAAATTAAAGTATGGAATTTTAGTTGTCAAAATGTAGAATTTCAGTCTGTTGCCTGCTTTCTTAGGAGGTGTTGGATATTACTTTCTGAAATAATGTGATATAAAGACAAACTCATTATTTCTGTTCTTCCTGTGAATTTTTTTAGCCTTCTAGTTCATTGCTTCCTGAGTCTTGAAAACTATGTATCTTAAGAATAGTGAAATGGTGGTGGTAGATAATGGCAATTATCCCAAATGTGTAATAAAAATTGATTTTTTGTTTTGTTTTGTTTTTAGAGAATTTGTTCCTCTAAAATTATATGTACTCTTTTTTTCACATCCATTAACCCACAAGCAAATAAAAAGAGTTGAAGGTTGGAAGATGATAAAGATAAGATTGTACTATAAATACTCAGATATAAAAAGTTCTCAGGGTTTGCTAGACCTCTCTTAGAAATGCCACTTCTCGAGACTGTATCTGACAGGCTCGCTGCTTCCTGCTCTCTATCAGCAAGTCCGCTGATCCTGACCCTCCTGTCTACTGACCATTCCTGATATGCGCACTGTGTAGGGCTTTAGCTCTCTGCCAAGCAGTCTTCCTGCATTAGCTCAGTGATGACTCCAGCTGCTGGGAAGATGGTCCTGTCAGCAGAGCATTATGTTCAGACTGGTTTGATCTGTATGGCTCACTTTCTTCCTCTCAGACAGTGAATTCATGTCCATACTCTTTGCCTTAGCTTTCTGCTACATGCTAAAGTTGGCCTGGCTTGTGTTATGTGTGAGCAACTAAATATGTGTGTGTGTGTATATATATCTATATATTTGTAGATATGCATTTATGTACATATATGTAAATGTGTATATATAAAGATTTATTTTTATTGTGTTTTTACAGAGAGAGACAGAGACAAAGAGAAGGGGGAGGGCCCAGAGCAGTCTCCACAGTTGACAGCATTAGTTTTCCATATAGTTTCACTCCACAGGTGGGCACGGGTCTGCTCAGGGCAAGAGCTGGGCCAGGAGCCTTCACATAGGCCCCGGCAAGAACTGAACTGGGGTCACACCTCAGTTCAGCATATGGGTCTGCCTGGGCCGGAGCTGGGATTCGATCCTCTGGCTCTGGGGCTGCGAAGTGAGCACTTAACCCACTGAGCCATCCCAGCTTCCCCAAATGTGTGTATACAGATGAACTATTCATGTAATTTCCTATCATGTAGGAAAAATCTCACTGCATTTATTACTAACTGTATCTGCATGGCCTCTGTTTATTTTAGGCACAATTGCTTATCATTAATCTTTTGGTACATTAAGCAACAGGCTAGCTGCTGAGTCAGTTATGGTCCCAAAGGAAATAAATGACATTTACAAATTAGGAAGTTTGATGAGGGACTAATTACAAATTTGTGAGTGGTGTATGGTGGACTCACAAGGATAGTATAGGAACCCAGAGCTAGTGAACAGTGGTGTTATCACCATCCTTAGATTGGCAGCAACAAGGGGTTGGGAGGTTACCGGAAGCCAGAAGGATGAAATAGTGCACACTGCCTTAAGAGACCAATGACTTATTTTTGAGGGACACAGCTACGTTAGGTGACTTTCCAAGTAGAGAATTAGGGGAATAATACCTCAACCATATTCTTTTTCTTCTTCATTTTCTGCTTGAGCATTCCTGTTGGCAGAAAGCAAAATTCACGAGAGCCTGTTGAATAAGAACAGTCAGGAAAGGTGAGAAAGTTGATCTGCAGTAAGCAAACAGAAAATATCTAACACACTAGCTAATTTTCTCATTAGAATAGAACTGTCTCAGGCTAGGTATGTAGCCTGGTGTTTTATAATACATCTTGTGGCTTATAAACATTTCAGGTTGATGTAGTATTTCCTTCCTACTACTAAAATAGAAAGTACATTTCTTATCTATATCATGCTAACTGGATAAGGATGAATTTACATTTTTATCTGCATCATCTTTCTTCACATATTACTCATTAAGAAAACAAAAATATGTGGAAATTAAAGGCAAATTGAAAAAAATTTCAGCTTATGTAAATTATCCATAAAATTCTTTGTGGTCACCTACTTATTTCTATGCTCATTTATGTACATAGGCACCTATGTCATGAACTTCATTCTAGATTTGAAATGATAATACTAACTCCCAACTCTGCTGTTTATATTGATGACATCAAAAAGATCTTTTTCTATACTATGATAGTTGAGTAAGTATATGTGTCAGCCAAGACGGGTTGGGTTATACAGATGTAACAGATTCCTCAAATCCTAGTGGCTTAAATCAATAATACACCCAATAAGGTCCAGTAGTGGATCGCTGCCCTTCACAATCATCCAACGACCCAGGATGAAGACTGAAACACCATGCTGCCATTTTGTAATGTGTTTATATGATCAAAACAGCAGGTGGAGAGATCTGGGGGGTTCCAGGCCAGTAATTAAATATTTCTGCCTGGAAGAAGCACCTAGCACTTCTGCTCTTAACATTGACCAGAATTAGTTATTAGGCCCTCCTAATAAGGGTACCTGGAGGTGCAGTCTTCTGTATCCAGGAGGAAGACCTGCATATTAGCACTGATAATGTCAATGATGGTATGAAGTTCATTTTTGTCCTAAATTGAATGAGATTAAGACATCTTTTGAATTAGCATCCTTTCTCTTTTGTACATTCTCTGTTGATACTCAGTCAAAGATCTGCCTCTAATTGTAACCGTTGAACACCTGGTACCAGTATTTTTTTCTTTTCCTGGTCAGCTGTGGTGGAGTTTTGTTCACAGAGGAATCCTCATTTTGCATTTTGGATCTGTGTTAAAATCATCACACACTTCACTCAAAGATCAATCTAGAAGCAGACAGCAAAAAACAAAGACTACTTTCTTCTGAATGCATAAATGAGGTTTGAATTGAAGTGCCTGTGAGATACAATTATCTAGAACTATGAGAGATGCCATCCAGAGATGAGAAGGGTATAAAGAAGCAAGCTGCTGCCTTTCTTCATAGAGCATACCTAGAAACAGCCAAGAATGCACATATCCATCCAATAGACACACTCCAAATCTATTTCCTAGTTGCAGAAGCTTAGTTGGTGTTGACTTCAGTATATATGAGTCACCTCTATGCTTATCAGTGGGAAGAAAAAAAATTCCCCAGGAAGCTTTGGCAAAACTGTCTTTGTAATAGTTTATACAAATATATTGATTGGAACAGTTAGTTACTAAAGTATATTTTCCAAGTTCCCTTCATCATTTTTATCATTGCCTATGCTGTGAATATATAAATACATATAGACATACAAATGAATATGTATAAATTATTTATTATGTAGAAGGCAGTACTAAATTGAATTTTTATGGTACTGAATCAACGCTAGAAAAGATTAAAATGTTTTATTTCAAAAAATGAAAACCCTCTTCTTCCCTCTGCTGAGCAAGGATAACAGTTCCTTAGGAGGCCTTTTGCTGGTAAGACATTTCCAAAGTATTAATACAGAACAGACTTGTCCAAGGAAATTTTTTGATTTTTTGATTTATTGG
>PVKE010021847.1:0-26117 GCA_004027555.1 Craseonycteris thonglongyai
AGAGAACCGAACTGTGGGAACTCCCCAGTTCAGCACGTGGGTCCTGCCTGGGCCGGAGCCGGGATTCGATCCTCGGTCCTCATGGCCTCAAAGCGAGCGCTCAACCCGCTGAGCCGTCCCGGCTTTCCCCAGTGGATCTTATTTTATTAGCTTGTTTGAAAATTCCTTTTGCTAAAAGGTCAGTGCCAGTAATTACATAATATTGATACTACTGATAATCTGTCAGGGCCAGAGATGTGTTTGTCCCAGTTTATTATTTTAACTAAAAGTAACAGATGAGAAGGGTAATAGTCTGAAATAGGGCAATTCTACATTCTGTGGAAACAGAGCATAGACTGTTAGAAAAATAGTTAAAATTATACAGCTTAGGATCTGATTATTCTAATCATCTGAATAACCGGTTAGAACAGGAGAGAAGTTTAAGGGTGTTAATTTATTGGAAAGAAAATAGATTGATGAATTGGAAATTTATTACAGAACAAACTAGCAAAGTTAGGAAATGTTTTTAAGTTTTGAAATTTAGAATTAGATTAAATGATTTGGGTGAAATTACTACAGTTTGCTGTTGTAGATCTGTTTTACAGTCACTTGGATGCTTTACCAGCAGCCCCCCCCCCCCCCCCCCCCCCCCCCCCCCCCCCCCCCCCCCCCCCGCCCCCTCATTCTAATAGGCTGAAGCACTGTAAACTTGCTGTTACACACATTTGTTCAGGTCTTATTTCCTTCATCACTCTTCCCTTCTGAATCTTCATATGAACTTAGTTTTTCAGTAATATTTTTTAAATTAGAAGGGATATATGAAGTGTAACAAATCCTAAATCTTTTTTTTTTTTTAATATTTTCTAAGTTGACATTGATTTGATTCATAAAGGGCAAGTTGGAAAAAGCATCTGAAATTAAAGACAAGATAAAAAGGGGCTACTGCTGGGGGACTTGAATTTTGTTATGTAGTTTTCAAAAAAGGGTGTGTTGACTTCTTGCTACAGCCTTTTTTTATGCTGTAGGATGGGTGCTTCTGTGGTAGAGATGAAACAGTTTACCATTCATGTAGTAATTTCTGTACCTTTGATCTTGTGAATAAGAAGTCTATAAAAGTATCAAGGTGAGCAGAATGTGGATGGCATATGGCACTACTTACAAAATTAAACAGAATGATAAAAGTACATTTTATTCAATGGAAATTTCATTTTATTTAAATGCTTTATAACATTTGTAAACTCAAACAAATTTACTCCTAATCCATTTTATTATATTAATAAAATGTTACCATAGTTTAAGGACAGGAACTTACCATCACTGGGTATCATGATAAATCTGTTCCCATTCCAGTTTTTTCATTTAAGAACATCCTTGCCTGGTATTCATGTTTTGTATTTTTTCTTGTTGATGGTGTAGAGGAAATCTGTCTTATTAAAAATTATTTTTTAATGCACTTTATTTGGCTTGTTTGGATCTATTTTAGAGTTGAAAGTATGGGATTTGGAATCATAAATTTTGATTTGGCTGTTTAGGAGGTGAAAAATACTTTAAATTCTATCTCTAAACAAGACTTTCTATATTTTAGAATGACATTAATAAACCACACCCCCATTTAGAAATAAGAGATTAGGAGTAAATTATTTTTAGACAGTTTAGTAATTTTGTCATCACCCCATGCTGGGGCCAACTCTCAGCTTTAACTCTTTGTGCCTATTATTTCATGCTAGAAGTATGTTGACAATACTTAGTGTAGTATAAGATTTAAATTTTCAATTTAAGATTGGGAATAATAGGTCATTTTGGTGCTACTGCTGTGATATTTTTAATGTAAAGAATAAACAAAAACATTTGCTCTCAAATTTTTGGCTGACAAAGACTATTTTTGCTAAATAATTGTGAAAAACACCTAGAATACTGTTGAATTTTAGAAAATAACTTTGTATACATGCTCCAGGAACAAGATAGGTAGGTTCTCCCCCTTGAAACAGGAAAGATTTATTATCCTAACAAAGTATCTAGTTGTGTTACATCTTTGTTTCATTTTGTAGGATTTTTATGAGGGGGAGGTAATAAAATTGACAACTGAAAATGGACTTGCATAATGGCAAGATCAATATTGAGTTTATTAACTTGAAGTATCTTTACACAATATTCTTTAATATATGGGATGAAATAGGATATTGTATAAAATAGTTTTTTCAGTAAGTTGTGTGATTTATCCTGTTGCTAGCTTTTTAATGTACTAGTGAGCTGGAATATTGTTTATAGTTTTCCTGGGGGAAGGAATGTTCACAAGCAACATTCCTGAAAGATGTGATAGTTGGAAGACAAAATAATAGAGAATCTGTAGATCTAGTACCACTCCTAAATAAGGGACTTTTTTGACTATTCTTTGCCTAGCACAGAGTTGCATGGTAGATGATGATGTATATACCTTGTTAGATTAACTCTTAAAGAAGAAGAATTCTTCGTAAAAAAAAAAAAAATTATTTTTAAATGCAGATGTAGTACTTTAAACTGTAGTTCTCAAATTATTTTTCAAATGTTCGATGGACAATTTTTGTGTGTGTGAAATTTGGCAATTACTGAATTCCAAGTTGAATATAACCAGATGACTTATGTTGAATAACCTTTTTCCCCGCTCAGTCTATTGAGTGTTGGTGCAAAAGAAAAGTAAAGAATGAGAAAAATAAGATAAATTTTAACTTGAATCAGAAATAATGTCATAGAGGAGTCTTTACTTTTGACTGGATTTCAAAATATTGCCATGTACAAATGCCTTCAGGTTTAGATGGTAGTAAATTTGAGAGTATGTTTCTTTGCTCTACTTTCTAAAATGTCTTTTCCCAGTTTTTAAACAATAAATGAATTTTAAACATTTGAGATTTACAGAATTATTGCAAAGATGATAAGAGAGTTCCTATATATGCACCACATACAGTTTCCCCTATTAATATCTTACATCAGTATGATGGTATATTTGTTATAGCTAATGAAATAACACTAATAACATTATTATTAACCAAAGACCATAATACTTCATTCAGATTTCTTCAGTTTTCCCTAATCCAGGATACCACATTACGTTCAGTTGTCCTTGGTTGTAGAAATTTCTTAGACTGTCCTTGTTGATCTTGATGGTTTTGTGGAGTGCTGGTCTGGTATTTTATAGGATACCTCTCAATTGGTGTTTGTCTTAATATTTTTTATCATGTTTAGACTGGGATAAATAAGTGGAGAGATATTTTGTGCTTATGGATTGGAACACTAAATTTTAAGTTGTCAGTTCTTCAAACTTGATGTATAGATTCAGTAAAATCTCAATTGAAAATCCTGGTGAGCTATTTTGTAGATATTACAAACTAATTCTAAAGTTTCTATGGAAAGGCAAAAGACCTCATATGGCCAACACACAAAACTGAAGAACAACGTTGGAACACTCATACTACCTGTTTTCAAGACTTTACCATACTTTCTTATACTGGAATCAAGATGGTGAGGTATCAGCAAAAGGCTAGTCATATAGATCAATAGAGAATGATCAGAATAGAGACCCCAGAAGTAGACTTACTTAATATTTAAGTTAGTTGGTCTTTAAGTGAGCGAACCATGTCAATCTAATGTGTTTTCCTACCTCAAGTTTTATCATGAACTAGCAAAAACTTCATCAGCAGCACACTTCTGGGTTTGTGGGTGAAGACTTTTTTTCCCTCATGACTTGTTTCTGGAACTTTAAAATCTATTAAAAAGTTATGTGTGGGACAATGGAATTGAATGGAATCCAGCTTTACCTATAGACCATATTTTGAGGTAGCACCAGGCTTTTATTGTTTTACTTTAATTTTGGCATAGCTTTAGTAGTCAAAAATAAAGGTGATCTAAAAAGAGATTGTAATGAGTTCAAAATTAAAACAACCAATTTAGAAAGCAAGATACAGATTTTGTATAGTCTGTATAACTGGTTTTAATTCTCTTGAATTATTTTTCCAGAATTTCTTGAGGTTGGCAAAAAGCAGCCTGCTCTGGACGTTCTTTATGATGTTATGAAAAGTAAGAAACATAGAACATGGCAAAAAATACACGAGCCAATCATGTTGAAATACTTGGAACTTTGTGTGGATCTTCGCAAGAGCCATTTGGCTAAGGAAGGATTATACCAGTATAAGAACATCTGTCAACAGGTATGAACAGCCAGGTTTTATATTTTTTGATAAGTATTAAAAAGTAATTTTCAGTGGAGTTTTATATTTCAAAGTTAATGTATGTTATATCAAACTTTGCTTTCAAAATATTTTGTGGTGTTTTGGGAACAGTGTTTTAAGTTTTGTTGTTTATTTGGTTAGGTGAACATCAAATCTCTAGAGGATGTTGTTAGGGCATATTTGAAATTGGCAGAGGAAAAAACCGAAGCTGCTAAGGAGGAATCGCAACAGATGGTCTTAGATATAGAAGATCTGGATAATATTCAAACTCCTGAGAGGTATGTGGGTTAAACTAATAAATTTTTCTCTGTGTTTTTCTTTTCATGTGTGTCTATCCTTATTTGAAGTAGTAGTTTAATAGAATGCTTGCTTACCTTTGAAATTTTAAATGTATTAGTAACCAAAAAAATCATGTACTATTCAAAATTTATAAAAGTGGAATATTACAACCTTCAGTTAGGAGGGTGTATACTAATTTAAATGGTTGTAATGTAGATTGGGAATTCAAATACTTTGACACTAAGTGAGAGCTTTGCAGTGTGTCCAAAGAGGTAGGAAGAATCTGCACTATTTTGTAATGATCATTGTTGGTTTTGGTTTTTAGTTGTGTGCAAAGTAGGAAACCATGTTTAAAAGTGTTTCCAACATTTTTAATGTTTTCTAGTGTTCTGCTAAGTGCTGTAAGTGGTGAAGACACTCAGGATCGTACTGACAGGTTACTTTTAACTCCATGGGTTAAATTCCTGTGGGAATCATACAGACAGTGTTTAGACCTCCTTCGAAACAATTCCAGAGTAGAGCGTCTCTACCATGATATTGCGCAACAAGGTAAAACAAGAACTGATTTGAAAAGTTGACTTAATTGATTTTAGAAAAGATTAACTATTGATGTTTAACCTTTTCTCCATAGTACTTATTTTATGTAGTTTTTATCCTTATTGAAAGATGATTGGCATTCACTTGAATATTACATAATTGACTAAGAAATCTGTGTTATTAGTTATTAGGTAATTTTATCAGATGTATTCTGTTGATGCCTGAAAGACCTTTTAAATTCATTTTGGAATTTTCCAGATGATTGAAAAAATAGACTTTGATTACTTTCTCATAAACTTGAGTTCTACTTTTGACTCTACTACATATGCTTGGCCAAACTATGCGTACTTAATTGCTCATTGGTTTTCTAAGGTCTTTAAAGCCTCTGGACTTAAGAATTTCATGAAAATTACATACCGGTATTTTTCCTTTCTTAAACAGTATTACCAAATAGAGAAATAAGCCTTCTTGATGACTCTGTATCATCATTAAAAGTATCTAGTTGTTATACTGCATATACTTTTAATCTGAAAAACTATATTGTTCTTTTTTCTAATCTTGTCTCTTTCCCTTATATGTCACTTGTCAGTGCAGCCTTTTCACTGTATGTGATTGGGATATGTGTGACTATATATGACTTGATTGTCTCTTTTTCCTGCTTTGGCTTTAGCAGGAGCTTATGTTGCTATTTTTACTATGGGGCTGATTGGCATTTGTTTAAGTTTTAAGCAGCTTTGTGAATATGAGTATTTTATAAGGATTAAAATTTCCATATTGCTCACATTGCTATCATTACAAATTTTTACTTACCATGATGAGTAAACAGGCTTTTTGATGACTTGATAAAAATACTAACTTGAAATTAAACTGAATCCCTATTTTTAGGCCTGTCAAAATAGGAATATTATTTATTTTAAAGAGAGCAGAGGAATTAGTCCCAGATCATTCTAATATTGCATATATGACAAAATTACTATCTTAAAATTTAAAATGATTATTAATAAATGCCCACTTAATAATTGAATGATTAAAATATTAATACTTTAATGACAGGCCAAGTAATTCATGTGCACATCTATGTACACAGTTGAAATCAGGTTATCAGAAGCCCCTAATTTGTACTATAAAATTTTAGTACAAAAGATTGTTGCTTTCTATGTAAGTTAGGTAACAAAATTTCTTATACAGTCAACCCTGGGACAGTGCAGGGTTAGGGACACTTGACCCTCATGCAGTTAAAAATCCTCATAGAACTTTGTATTCCCCCAAAAATGTAACTAATAGCCTTCTGTTGACTAGATGCCTTACTGATGACATTCAATCGATACATTTTTGTGTATGTATTATATACTGTATTACAGTAAAGTAAGCTAGAGAAAAAAAATGTTACTAGGAAAATTATAAGGAAGAGAAAAATTATAGTGTTTATTGAAAAAAACCTGTCTGTAAGTGGAACTGTGAAGTTCAAACCTGTGTTGTTCAAGGGTCATCTACCTATTTCAGACTAGAATATTTTTCCTCTAGGATGTGAAGTGATAGTATTTGAAAGGTGAGTCCCTCCTAGACCTAAATTTGAATAATTTCTCATTTGTAAGCTCTCAGAACCATTTTTTAGTCCAAGACAGAACTGAAGATTGTCCAAAATGTGGTCAGGGCACATGAAGTGAGTTATGACTCATCATGTCTAAAGACTGATGATTGATGAGTTTGGTAAATCTGGCTAAAATAACTGATATTAAGATATGAAGTAAAACCTTTTCAAATACTTAAGTTGATAATGGAAAGTACCTAATATCCTAATATGTTTTACATTTATGCTTACAGCTTTCAAATTCTGCCTCCAATATACCCGTAAGGCTGAATTCCGTAAGCTGTGTGACAATTTGAGAATGCACTTGTCTCAGATTCAACGCCACCATAACCAAAGTACAGCAATCAATCTAAATAATCCAGAGAGCCAGTCCATGCATTTGGAAACCAGGCTTGTTCAGTTGGACAGTGCTATCAGCATGGAACTGTGGCAGGTATGGTGTGAACTCCTAGCTTTTCTTTGAAGTAATTAGATAGGTAAGGAATTTAAGATCGTCTGATGGAGTAGGGAGAGTTCTGGAAAGGGAAGACTATTTTGATTCTAGTTGCCTGATAGGAAATCTATGCCAAATCATATAGTAGTTTCTTTTGGACCCAGTTTCTTTCCATATAAAACAGTTCATCCTCAGTGCTGCTTACAGTGTGATTCAGTGCCTGGTGCCAATCTGTAAACTTCTTATTGGTCTGTAAGAAAATGTAGAGGGGAATATACATTTACAAAGCATTTTTTATAGCAAGTCTGATAGTTTTGTGTGTTTATTCTGACTTAAAAGAACCTGAGCTTGTCTTCCATTTTTTTTTTTGGTAGTAATTTTATTAATATAAAAGTATTGGTGTAGATTGGAATTTTAAAAAATACAAACTTGGCCTTTACTACACAGGTAGTTGGAGAAGCACTGCCTTAGATTGTTTTCTGGATTTCTTGTTGGTGGTTTTGGCTTAGTAAGCATACATGGTGGATAATCCTACATTGGGAGATCTCTGTGGTTGGAATCTGGTTCTGTACTTGACCTTTTTCCTTAAAGAATTTTGCAAAGACATTTTCATGTGATTTTTAAGTAATTAATTTTTTTCAGTTATAGTTGACATAGTGGTTTACGCAGTGATTTTCCCCTGGTTAATCTAGTACCCGCTTGACAATATACATAGTTGCAATATTATTTACTTATATTTTCTATGCTGTAATTTACATCCCCATGACTATTTTATAACGACCAATTTGTTTTTCATAATTCCTTAGCCTTTTCCACCCAGCCGCCCCTCCCCAAATCTAATTGAAATTACAGGGGAAGAAGTTAAAAATTGGTAGTTTTCAGTCAAGTGAAAATGTGATTTGCTTTCGCACATTCTCCTTATGTCTTACTCTTCTGTAGGGATAGCCTTAAAATAACTACCTGTTGAACTAAAGAAAAAAAGTTCTATGAAAGACAAGTAAACGTGCTTATTATTGAAAAAATAGATAACTAAAAAGCCAACATTTATTCATTATCTTACAACTTGGAAATAACTTCTGTATTGTGTTTTATGTCATTCTAATTTTTTTCTATATTTTCTCAAGGGGCATGATAATACGCACATTTAAAAAACGTCTGCTGTCTCTACTTTAAAAAGTTTAAGGATTTAGTAATTTTGTAATTATAACAGTTTTCAGGACTGTGTCAGATATTAAGTTATAGATGAATAAAAAGAACCACACGTGAAAATGTTTTGTTTGCCAATTTTATTTTTAAGTGTTTTGTGCTTTAGGTTTCATAAAGACATTTGAGTTAGATTTTTTGTTTAGAATGCAATGACTAATTTATACTCATTTTAGGAAGCCTTCAAAGCTGTGGAGGATATTCATGGGCTATTCTCCTTGTCTAAAAAACCACCTAAACCTCAATTGATGGCCAATTACTATAACAAAGTGTCAACTGTGTTTTGGAAATCTGGAAATGCTCTTTTTCATGCATCTACACTCCATCGTCTTTACCATTTATCTAGAGAAATGAGAAAGAATCTTACACAAGATGAGATGCAAAGGTAGGAACGTTAAAATCTGATAAAATTGAAATTATGAAACACCTTCCACATGGCAAGGTAGTATGTTTTAGATTAGGGTTTTTCATCCTCCACACTATTGACATCTGGGGTTGGATACTGGATAATTCTTTGTTGTGGGGACTGTATAGGATGTTTAGCAGCATTTCTAGTCTGCCCACAGGATTCCAGTAGCAGTCCCTCCAGTTTGTAACTATCAAAAATGTCTCCAGATGTTGTTCTTGGGCAGTATTCTTAGTCTTCAAAATATCTTTTGTCCAATAACCAACTCTACCAAAAGCCCAATTGAGAAAAATGGAATATTAGGAAAGATAGTGTTAAAGTAAAAACTTTCTATCCACATACAGGTGTTAAAATTTATTCTTAGAACAAATTAGACACTTAAAAAAGAAGTAATTCTATCAAGTTAGTTTTTCCTGATTATAAAATATTATGTAGAATATTTGGGGTTTATATATAGTTGAATATAAAAGAAGGGTTTGTAACATAACAACCTCTACCTTAACAATCTTTGACTCTTGGGCTATAGAGCACAGTCCTGGTGTCTATTGGTGCTCTGAATGCAACCTGACTTTCCTCTCTGTTATAAGGAAGCTAAAATTGAGCTATTATTGCCTTGTAATTTTTCCCCCTTCTTACTGTTTATTTTATTTCTTAGTTTTTAAAGTTGTCATAATGTTTTTGTAAGAAAGTGTGGGGTATGCACATATGTCTATCTTAATTTGCCTTTTAGCTCAGTCTCTTTCTATAGCTAGAAACAAACCATTGACAGTAGTAAGTGGGTGGAAGTTGTGGTTCTCCAGGTATTCCTTTTAGCAGGTCCATTTCTTTTAATTTCATGCTTTGCTAAATAATATTTATGAATATATTTCACTGTGGTGATATATATATTCTGTCACTGACATATTGTATCAGATAATTAAAGAACAATATATTTCTGCTTATCAAGTAACATTTATAAATTTAACTGATTTGTAATTTTGTTTTCCAGAATGTCTACTAGAGTCCTTTTGGCCACGCTTTCCATCCCGATTACCCCCGAGCGTACTGATATTGCTCGACTTCTGGATATGGACGGCATTATAGTTGAAAAACAGCGGCGCCTTGCAACACTGCTAGGTCTTCAATCCCCACCAACACGAATTGGCCTTATTAATGATATGGTTGGTATAAGTTTCAGCATTCTTATATCTTTGAACAAAAACTTTCTGGTCAAGTTTTATACTTCATGATTAGATCTGGGAATTCTCATTCATTGCCAGGGGATTCTGATGCATGGACAAGCTTGAGAACTGCTTTAAATTAGCACTGTGTTTAGTTGATGTGTGTGTAGTGGAAGAGCTGGGATTAAACTTGATGTAGCAGATAAGACTTGGACTAAGTCTGAGGAATAGTAAGTATGGACCATTCAGAGAAAAAGAATGATGTGCAAGAAGGTTCATGGCTTATTTTGGGGCTGTCAGGAAACGAATCAACCTCAGAGTTAATGGAAGTATGATGAAGGTAAGAAGGAATGCGAAGTAGATTACGGCTGATTCTAGACAACTAAAGTATTTCCAACTTTTTTCTCTTTTAAACTTTCATTATATGTCACTAAAGCAGTGGTTCCTTTTTTTATTTTTTTAAAGATTTATTTTTATTGGTTTTTGGCAGAGAGAGAGAGAGGCAAAGAGAAAGGGGAGGGCCCAGAGCAGTCTCCATAGTTGACAGCATTATTTTTACATATAGTGTCACTCCACAGGTGGGCGTGGGACTGTGCAGGGCAAGAACTGGGCTGAGAGCCTCCCGCATAGGCCCTGGCAAAAACTGAACTGGGGGCACACCCCAGTTCAGCATATGGGTCCGTCTGGGCTGGAGCCCGGGATTTGATCTCTGGTCTCCAGGGCTGCAAAGCAAGTGCTTAACCCACTGAGCCATCCCAGCTTCCCCAAAGCAGTGGTTCTTAATCAGGACTGTGTAATGAAATTGTGAGGGACTTCTTAAAATGCAGATTTCTAGGTTTCACCCACTACATATACTAAATCACTTTCAGAATTTGGAGCCTAAGATTTGTGTATCTTTATCTTATACTGATGGAATCTTTTATTCAAGAATTTATGCGAGTGCCTATTATATGCTAGCAAGTGGTAACTTAAATGGAATCTGTATTCCGGAGGAGTTTAAATTTTAGGGATTCTAATTCACAGTATTGTGACTTAGTGGTTATTGTGGTACACCTACAGCAAATTACTTTGGGACAGGAGAAAAAAGACAGGTGCTTGTGAAAATGCCTTACTTTCCTGGTAAAATTGATCAATTAGGTAAGAACTGTAGTAATTCTTACCTGTGGGGCATATATTCCCAGACCCCCCCAATGGATGCCTGAAACTAGTGGAAGTACTGAACCCTATATGACTGTTTCTTTTCCTATACTAGGATCAAGTTTATAAGTTAGGCACAGTAAGAGATTAATAATAATAATAACATAATAAAATAGAACAGTTGTAAAACTGTATTGTAATAAAAGTTATATGAATGTGGTCTCAAAATATCTTGTACTATACTTACCTTTTCATTTGAAGCACTTTATAGCTTCTCTTTGGCATATTCGAATTGTCAGTGTCACCACTCTTGCTCTTGAGGCCATTATTAAGTAAAATAAAGGTTACTTGAACATGAGAACTGTGATACAGTCGATCTGATATTCTAGACCATACAGTGTGGGTATGCTGAGAGAAGAGAACCTTTCTTGCCGAGCCATCCTGGCAGTTACCAGCTGTGCCACAGTTCAGCATATGGGTTTGCATGGGATGGGGCTGGGAATAGAACCCCAGATCTCCCAATTGCGAGGCAAGTGCTCAACCTCTGAACTCTCCTGGCATCCCTAAAACTTACAAATCGTTTATTTCTAGAATTTTTCATGTAATAGTTTCAGGCTATAGGTAACCTGCAGAAAGGGAAACTGCAAATGATGAGGGGTACTACTATAATAAGTTTTCATATAGCAGCAGTTTTCTGTTAAAGTAGTAAGTCAAGTTTTCTTTTTTGGTTAACTTTTTTTTTTTTAAGATTTATTTTATTTTTTGATAAGACAGACGGGGTAGGGCCCAGAGCAGTCTCCATAGCTGTACGTCATCAGTCTTTGACATGGTTTTGTTCCACACAGGTGGGTGGGGGCCGTGCAGGCAGGAACTGTGCCAGGGGCCTCCCGCATGGGAGGCATGGCCCCTCGAGCCAGGGTCTGAACTGGGGGCCGAGAACTGAACTGGGGGCCTCCCCCATGGGAAGCACACCTCAGTTCAGCATATGGGTCCACATGGACCGGGGCCGGGATTTGATCCTCTGTCCACAGGGCTGCAAAGTGAGTGCTTAACTTGCTGAGCCATCCCAGATTCCCCTTAGTTAACTTTTAAAAAGAACTTAATCTATAAAACAGTATTTCTCTGTCTTGTACGTCACCATGTTTTATTGTGCTGCTGCTTCCACCCACAGAAATCAGCATTGTGTTTTGGCAAGACTTAGGAATAAATGTAACAAAACAGTAGCATTGTCTTTAGGAAGAGGTATTACTAGCAATTATGTTCTAAAATTTTGTTTTTGTTTTTTTAATACTGTAGAAGTGTGCCAAACTGGAAGTATAATCCATATCTCTTGAGCCTGTGTCTGTACATACCACACCTTGATATTAAAGTTGGTCTGTTGTGATACTGATTTCATGGATCAGTGTTGGAGAGCCTTGAGCCAGCAGCCAGGACATTGAAATTTGGGTTCTCATTGTGTCCATAGATAAGAAGGATACTGGTTTGTGTCAGGTGAATAGAAGCTGACTGCCAAGAGGCATTTAAATCTTGGTGAGTTCACTATACATCCAAGGTTGAGAGACCTGAGCTTTGGATTTAAGTAACTGAATTTAAAAGCATCAAGAGAATGATTCCACAATCTTAGGAGCAGACTCTTAAGTTCATAAAAGACTAATATATCAGAAAGCCGGTTATTAAATTAAAAATAAAAGATTTTCTATTTTTGACAGAGATAGAGACAGAGAGACGGGGAAGGGCCCAGAGCAGTCTCCATAGTTGTGCGTCATCAGTTTTCGACATGGTTTTGTTCAAGACAGGTGGGTGGGGGTCGCACAGGGTGGGAACTGGCCAGGGGCCTCCTGCATGGGAGGCATACCCTTGCAAGCTGGGAACTGAACTGGGGGGCCTCCCACACATGGGAAGCTCTTGCCCCAGCGAGAACTGAACTAGCACATGAGAGGTGCACCTCCCAGTTCAGCATATGGGTCCTCACGGGCCGGGGTTGGGATTTGATCCTTGGTGTCCAGGGCTGCAAAGAGAGTGCTTAACCCGCTGAGCCATCCCTGCTTCCCCCAGCTATTAATTTTAGTGAGAAAAATATTTTAACAGGTTAGGATAGCCTATCTTAGCACGTTCCCAGTTTGGAGAGGGTGCTAAATGAAGAATCTAGAATAATTTGAAAGGAATGAAATTAGAGCTGGGGGGATTTTATTTGCTTGCCACACCATATTCCAATAAAGATATAAGGGCACTTAATGTGGGAAGTTTTCAAATGTTGTAGGACATTAGTCATGTACCCGATTTGCATTGGTGTTAAACTTAGACTAGAATGCCTCAAGTGTTGGACATCATCCTCTTTTGGGATTCGGATCTGCCAACACTTGCTTTAGTCTTGTGACTTGCTCTGTGTGGGTACATACTTCTGTACTTCCAAGTTTTACTGTGTCCCTGCAGTTGTACTGTCTTTGGGTTAGCAACATTCAACGTGTGAAGGATAAAGGTCCCATGTACTACATATGCTAGGTTAAAGCACAGGTAAGATAAAATTTGGTTATGGGCAGTTTTGGGGTTTATAAAATGATGCTACTCTTTTGTCTCCTTTGCAAAAAAGATTATTCAAATGGCATATTTATTGTAAAAGGAAGTAGAGCTCTTATTTAAATATAAGCAATGCTATTAAATGTATATTAAAAAATAACATTAAAAAAAATACAAATCAGATATAATTGGGTAAATACTTAAAAGAATCTTTTTAGTTACCACTTTTCATATCCCCCAAGAATAGGCAGTGTCCTGATTTAGAACATAAATTTTGCCTGTTTATGTATTTTAAATGAAATTTAAATTTCATATATATAGAATCATGTGAAATTCATTTTCTAACCATTATATTTGTGAGAGTTATGTGGTCATTATAGCTGTTCTTTCTTTGACTAGTTCTGTATATTATATGAACCTATACCTGTTTGTCCTGAGTTTTTAGTTTGGGGCTATTATGAATAGTGGTACTATGATAGTTTTTGTATGATTCAGTTATATGTAAACTGGTATTTTACTTGTTATTAATTATTTTGGCCACATGAGATGTCTTTGTAAACATTTTAGTGATTGTGTTCAGAGTTTTTATTTCCTTTGTAAGTTCTTGTGGGGCTTTTCACTGTTGGTAGCTGCATAATTTGGGGGAAGAAACTCAACATATAGTTGTCTTGGATTCCTCTTCGGTGAATTTAAAGGTTGGGGTTAGACAGTCTTCCAGTCATTTTCCAGATTTCCAATTCTGTGTTTTTTTTTTTGTTTTTTTTTTTTAATTTATTGTTTGAGAGAAGGTGAGAGAGAGGGAGAGAAGGAGGGCGGGCCCAGAGCATTCTCCATAGTTGTACATTGTTAGTTATGACATGGTTTCATTCCACACAGGCAGATGTGGGGCCACTCTGGGCAGAAAACAAACTGGGGGCCTCTTGTGTGGGAGGCGAAAACCTTTGCCCTTGAGCTATCTCAGTGTTTAGCAGTTGGGCCACATTTCAGCTTATGGGTTTACACAGGCAGGGGCCAGGATTCGATCCCCGGACCCCGTGGTTGCAAGGCAAGCACTCAACCTATTGAGGTGTCCCTGCATCCCCTTATTTTAAATTTATATTCACCTCAGCATTCCAGTTGGAAAATTTTCTAAAGCAGTGAATGGAACTGTTTGTTTTGCTTTCTATAGGTCAGATTCAATGTATTACAATATGTTGTTCCAGAAGTGAAAGACGTTTACAATTGGCTGGAAGTAGAATTTAACCCTCTAAAGCTCTGTGAGAGAGTCACAAAGGTAAGCCTTTGTATTTAAGTTTTGATTATATGTAGCCTGCCCTGTTATAGTTTTAGGTTGTATTTCTGTTAAGAGAAGGATTGTCCTATGCTTTTGAATTCAGTGCACATTTCATTGTCTTTTTTTCTTTGTCAGGAGAAAAGATATTTCTGATGTGCTAAACAAACCTTTGGAGGTAAATTAGCAGCATGACTAATTTAGCCAATGCTGTCAGTCACCTTCAGACAACTCTCAATAGCTTCGTATCATATTTTGTAGTTCTTCGTTTTGTATGGTGTTTCTGTATGTTAAAGAAAACTGATCCAGTTTTGCAGATGTTTTTAGTATCTGTTACATAGAAAGTAAAATTCTTCTTAATGGATTTTATAGGTTCTAAATTGGATTAGGGATCAACCTGAAAAGGAACCAGAGTTACAACAGTATGTCCCACAGCTGCAAAATAACACCATACTCCGACTTCTGCAGCAGGTAAAAATGGGTGCTTTATGTAAGAACTGGAATTTCTCCCATTAATAAGTTTTGATTGCATAACTGAAAGATTCGGAATGGCTTAGGAAGTGAAAGCCTTCCTACTCCCTTTGCCAGAGTAGTCTTACTATTTATCTGTTTGATTTGAAAAACAGTATTATTTCACATAATCACAACTGCTTTTTTTTCTCCTTTTTTGTTGAACACTTATTTCCCTTGTTAGTAATGTATGGGTCTACCTTACACCATTTAATAGCTATATGGTTTTTCATTGTCTAAGGGTACTATGATATTCAGACTCTATTGATGGAAATCTGTATTTCGGGTTTTTTGCTATTAGAAAAATGTTGCGGTGAGCGTCTTCGTAACATAAATCTTTGCATACTTCTGCGACCTTTACACATTTAAACCTTTAGTAGCTCCTGAAAAGGTATTAATGGATCTTCCCACCAGTAGTAAATAAGAAAGCTTTTTCTCCTGCTAGTGCTAGGTATTGTCAGTCATTTAACATACTTTAGTAGGGTTTCTTACTTAAGTTTGACTGTTATGGTTTATAATATGGTTTAGACACGTTCCTGTTTGTCTTCCATTTATTTTGTTTGGGCAGGGATCTCTTTTTTTTTTTTTGGCATTGTTTTTGACACAGAGAGAGAGAGAGAGATACAGAGACAGAGACAGAGAGAGAACTGAACTGGGGGTACTCCCCAGTTCAGCACACGGGTCCGCATGGGCCGGGGCCGGGATTCGATCCTGGGTCCCCGGTGCTGCAAAGTGAGTGCTCAACCCACTGAGCCATCCTGGCTTGCCCCTGGGCAGGGACCTTATGATCACTTCAGTATTAATGCACATTTCATTGACCTGCTTTCTGTTGTATATGTGAGCAGTGTTATTTCTTTTGTGCTATACAAATAGTTGACGGTTAATTAGCAGTATAACTAAAATAGTAATGCTGCCAGTCTCCTTCAGACAGTTTTATAAAGTGTTCACATGAATTAGGCAAGATGCAAGTCTTGATCTACAAATACATTACCACTTAGGGTTTTTTGTTTGTTTTGTGAAACTAGGATTTGAGTGATTATGCTTTTGAGAAATTGTATAATGTGATGATTTAATGCAGGCTTGTCCAGCCCATAGCCTGTGGGCTGTATGAGGCCCAGAATGGCTTTGAGTGCGGCCCATTACAAATTTGTCAACTTTCTTAAAATGTTGAGGGTTTTTTTTTGCAATTTATTTTTTTAGCTCCTCAGCTATCATAAATGGTGTTGGTCTATTTTATGTGTGGCCCGGGACAGTTCTTCCAGTGTGGCCCAGGGGAGCCAAAAGATTGGAATCCCCTGATTTAAGGTATAGGTTTTAGAGTAGAAAGCCTTGCCAGCTCCAGAAATATACCGTTAGTTATCATAGATACTTGAGCTTCAATTTTTATTCTCTGAAAAACGAGCATAATTTCTACTACTCACGGCTATCATGAGAAAATGCTGAATAAATGATATAGCTATTATTAGTAACCTTGTGTTTTTTATGCAGGTGGCACAAATTTATCAGAGCATTGAGTTTTCTCGTTTGACTTCTCTGATTCCTTTTGTTGATGCTTTCCAACTGGAACGTGCCATAGTAGATGCAGCCAGGCACTGTGACCTACAGGTAAGTGCTAGAAGGAGACGCTAAGGTGGGAGGCCTTTGAAGACAAAAAACACTCAGCATTTTAAAGCTTTACTGAGTGAATCTTCTAGTTTTTGTATTTAACATTTTTTTGTTAATTTTTTTTTCAAATTCAGTTCAGATTTTTAATCAAGTTATCGTTTGTAGAAAGATTTTATATGTGCATGTGGATTTAACTATTGATAATATTACTTAATTTCTAAAGGTTCGAATTGACCACACTTCTCGGACCCTTAGTTTTGGATCTGATTTGAATTATGCTACTCGAGAAGACGCTCCACTTGGTCCCTATTTACAAAGCATGCCTTCAGAACAGATCAGAAACCAGCTGACAGCCATGTCCTCAGTACTTGCAAAAGCACTTGAAGTTATTAAGCCAGCTCATATACTGGTATGCATCTTGGGGAGAGATGAACTACAGAATATTTGCGGGGCTCTTATGCTTTGTCTTTTACAAAAAGGTTTGAGATGATGTCTGAGAGAAGGGATTTATTATGGTTTATTTCCTATTCAGATGTATTTGATGGTGTTGGCATTATATCAAATGTCGTTATCAGATTTACAGATCATTGAGCTGCCTTCTATGGGGTAAAATAATATACTACACAAGCAATATGAGTAGTGGACGTATAAGAGACCATACATATAATGATCTCCCCAAAAAGGGAGTACTATGATTGGTATTTTGCTTCCTGCTAAGGTTTTTTTCTTTCCTTATGTGTTACTAGTATTCCTCTTTAGCTTGCATACTTTAAAGTAGATTTAGTACAGAGAAAAGTTGACTGAGTAAATAAGGACTTTTTAGCTATACCATTGCTGTAAAAGAATCTTTATAGAAGTAGCACCATAGCATTTGGTGTGGGAACCAGTAGCTTGAAGAATGTCATTTTCTGTTGTATTAATTGCAAACACATACAAGGATAGTGCTTCAGGATTGTTTAGTGATTTTTTTTTTTATTTTTTTTTATGCTTCATAGTAAGTCATGTCACTTACAAATTTTAATGCATTTGTTTTGAAGCAAGAGAAAGAAGAACAGCATCAGTTAGCTGTCAACGCATATCTTAAAAATTCACGGAAAGAGCACCAGCGTATCCTGGCTCGTCGGCAGACAATTGAGGAAAGGAAAGAGCGGCTTGAGAGTCTGAATATTCAGCGTGAGAAAGAAGAATTGGAGCAGAGGGAAGCTGAACTCCAGAAAGTACGGAAGGCTGAAGAAGAGAGGCTACGACAGGAGGCAAAGGAGAGAGAGAAGGAACGTATCTTGCAGGAACATGAACAGATCAAAAAGAAAACTGTTCGTGAGCGTTTGGAACAGATCAAGAAAACAGAACTTGGTGCCAAAGCTTTCAAAGATATTGATATTGAAGTATGTAATACCATTCATTACTCATTAAACTTAGTTTTATACTGATCTCTTAGAAGCATGGTCATTTACTATTTATTTGGTTTATCTTGGGTTATTTGGTTGTTTGGGTATACAAGATTCATTAACTAATACATGTGAAGTAAGCAGTTGTCTATAATGACTTTGTACAGTTAATACAGGATTTGGATACTTGCATATTGGAAGAGTGAGAAATAGATGTTTTATTCTTATGTTCAAGTGTAACTATGGCTGACCATTGTAATACATTTTTATCTAAGTTTACATATTGTAAACATTTACCCATTCTATAAAAAGTAATTTAGGATTTGATTCTAAAAGTAGTGCTCCATTGCATTCTTTTATATTATTAATAGTTGTGCATTTATATTTCTTTTTAGGACCTTGAAGAATTGGATCCAGATTTCATCATGGCTAAACAGGTTGAACAATTGGAGAAAGAAAAGAAGGAACTGCAGGAACGCCTTAAGAATCAAGAAAAGAAGGTAAATGAAAGGACTTTTGACATGCCAAATTAAAAGCGATTTTATTTAAAATTACATTTGTTTTCTTGTCATTCAGATTGACTATTTTGAAAGAGCCAAACGTTTAGAAGAAATCCCTTTGATAAAGAGTGCTTATGAAGAACAGAGAATTAAAGACATGGATCTGTGGGAACAACAAGAAGAAGAAAGAGTAAGTTTTTAATTTGATTGTAATATTTTTAGACTCTAAGTTATAATTAAATCTTATACTAATAATGGGACCAGGGTTCCAAAATTGGTTTATTTTATATTGTTTTGCCAGAAATGGTGCTTTCATGCCTGTGTACTAACAGATTGGGTGGACAGATAGATATTTTTACAGTAGAGATTTAAAAATGAAACTTGTAAAATACAAAAGCTGAAAAGTTCAGTTTTTAAAAACATGTCACGTCATGCAATTCACCTGTTGATGGTTTTGAGTTTCTTTTTTTTAAGAGGTGAGAGAGAAGAGAGAAGTTGGGAAGGCCCAGAGCAATCTCCATAGTTGTACATCATTAGTTACAACATGGTTTCATTCCACACAGGTGGATATGGGGGGCTTCGTGAGGTGGGAACTGAACCGGGTCCTCCTGCCTGAGAGGCAGGAATCGAACGCTGGACCTCGCTATTGCGAGGCAAGTTCTCAACCACTGAGCTATTTCAGCATCCCAAGTTTTCATACATTTACAGAATTCTGCAATTATTTAATTTTAGAACATACCCCAAACGAAGCTTAGTGCCCATTAACAGTTCCTCCCTGTTTCTTTTCTAATACCTGGCTGTAGGCAACCACTAATCTTTCTGTGTCTAGATTTGCCTGTTATGGATATTTTTCATAAATGGACGCACACAGCATTTTGTCTTGTGACTATAAACAATTCTTTCTATAGTTTTATTAGTCTATTTTATGTTTATCTAGTGATACAAAAGTAAGGCTTACAAATGCTTCTAATGGCTTAATTTGTAATAAGAAAAGTGACCTCATTGTGGTTAAAAAAGGTAACCACAGGCAATAGACTGTACATCTGTGGGGACTGCAGTGTAGGAAATGTAGCCCCTTCTTGATTCATTCCATTAGGTTTTTGTTACCTTTGGGCCTAGTGCTGCCAGTTCTTTCAGTTTTTTTAGAAGTTGATTTTTTGTGATAATTCTCTTACTATGTGAAATTAAGAAAAGACTGCAGATCAAATAAAGTACTTTAGGTGATGTGCTGCAATCTCTGCCCTGAAGCCTTCTGCTCTTCCATTGGGAACACAGAAGGAAATGTCTTCTTAAACCAGTAATTTATCATTCCTTAACCTCCCCTTGTTCTTAAGGAAGAATTGCCTTTAATATTTCAACCATAGTGCTTGTTACCATGAGGTATTTATTATTTGTTTTATTATATACATTATAGATTTTCCTTTATAAAAATTTGTGGAGGGGAAGCCGGAATGGCTCAGTGGGTTAAGCGCTCACTTTGTAGTCCCGGGAGACCAAGGATTGAATCCCGGTCCCGGCCTGTGCAGACCCATATGCTGAACTGGGGAGTGCCCCCAGTTCAGTTCTTACTGGGGTGAGACCCCGGCTCAGTTCTTGCCTTGTACAGTCCCGCACCCACCTGTAGAAGGAAACTATGTGGAAAAACTGGTGATGTGCAGCTATGGAGACTGTTCTGGGCCCTTCCCCTTCTCTCTGTCTGTCTCTGTCCAAAAAAAAGAAAATTTTGTGGTACCATGGGCCTAAATAAAAACTGTTTCCTACAGGTACCTCAGCTCAGGACTCGTTTATCCTTCTTCTGTCCCTGATTGCTTTCCTAGGGACCTGTTGGCACAGGGTAAAGGAGCTGCTTGTGATTTTCAAGAATATCTGTCAGGAGTTTGGGAGTAATTAGTAATCAGATAATGAATGCTTTGGAAATTTAGCTTTGTGTTATGTGTTTGCAGATTACTACTATGCAGCTAGAACGTGAAAAGGCTCTTGAACATAAGAATCGGATGTCACGAATGATTGAAGACAAAGATTTATTTGTAATGCGACTCAAAGCAGCGCGACAGTCTGTTTATGAGGTGAATTTAAGGTTTCAGGGAAATATTTCGTGAATTTTTTAGTTTTGCCTTAAGGATTCTTTAACACAATGGCAGAATCTGTCTTGAACTAATATTTATAATATTTGTCATTCAAATATTTTAATAGAACATTTTTTGAAAGTATTTTCTAAGCTAAGTAGTCAACATGACTACATTTTTCTGCAGATGAAGGTGGACTGCATAAAATTTGCTGTTGATGCAAGCTCTTGTTTGATTCAGAAAGAAAAAAATCAGAGACTCCTGCTCTTAGTTCTAATTCAATCATTTAATTTGCGTTGTAGCAAACCCACTTAATACTGTCAGCAGTTTACATTTTTAGAAACCTGACATGGGAAAAACTTATTTGTAGATTCTGGTTTTTATACTTGAAGTTTGCTTTTTATGGTTCTAAGAAACTTGAAATGCTTTTGTAAACATAAAATTTACTGCTAGTTTGTAGCTCTTCAAAACCTGATTTTTTTTTTTAATTTGGGGTAATAATTACAGGAAAAACTTAAACAGTTTGAAGAGCGATTAGCAGAAGAAAGGCATAATCGCTTGGAAGAACGTAAAAGGCAACGTAAAGAAGAACGCAGAATAACCTACTATAGAGAAAAAGAAGAGGAGGAGCAGAGGAGAGCAGAAGAACAAATGCTGAAAGGTAACTATAGACCAGGATTGGAGGATGATAATGCAAGGTGGATATTAGGGCATTTTATTACAATCTAGAAAATAAAAGAATGAGGAGTCAGGATTATTGGCTTATTAACTACAACTAAACTAGTTCTCAGGCATCAAGATCTTAACTTAGTTGTCTGCAGTTTGTTGTATATGAAGATGTTATGTTCTATGTTCTAGCAGCTGATTTTCTCATTTTTGGTGTTCTTTTAAAAATTAATACTGCCTTTTAAATTTTTATTACTGTATCCTATGTAGTATTAACATTTTTGAAGAATACATGCCAGATGAAATCCTTTATCTGGAATCCCAGATGCTCGCTCAGAAGTTGGGGAAGGATTTCTAGTAGTATCTTTCCATGTCATTATAAAACTATTAATAATGAGTAGCATAATATTTGTTTTTTCAAATATCTTTTGCCCTTTTGCTGATTGCATGCTATTTTTTAATTCTTAAAAGGATTTACTTCTGTATCATGCTGCATGTTAATACCAGAAAAGTAGACCTAGTACTAGGGGAAGGTGCAGGTAGGAGGCCCACTTCTAACTTAATATGTTACATAGAGCGTGAAGAGAGAGAACGTGCTGAACGGGCAAAACGTGAGGAGGAGCTTCGGGAATATCAGGAGCGGGTCAAGAAGTTAGAAGAAGTTGAAAGGAAAAAACGCCAAAGGGAGTTGGAAATTGAAGAAAGGGAGCGTCGTAGAGAGGAAGAGAGAAGACTTGGTGATGATCCACTTTCTAGAAAGGTGAGAGAGAGTATATGGACATTGTTCTCTGGGATGACGTGTTTTATCAGCCAGTCCTCATGCATAGTATATATATGTCAATGCATAGATTGGTGACTGGGCTTAGTGAATATAAAACATTCACTTGTCTCTTAAAAGTCTGATAATGCTTTGTCTTCCCAAAGACAGAAGGTTCTTGGAGGGTGGGAGATTATATATTTGGAGATTTTTATAGGCTTCAGTTTAGAGCGTGGGTCCCCAACCCTGGTATTGGTTCATGGCCATTAGAAACAGAGCCGTATAGCAGGAAGGAGGTGAGTGGCAGGAGAGCGAGCAAAGCTTCATCTGTTTACAGCCACTTCTCATTGCTCACATTACTGCCTGAGCTCTGCCTCCACATTAGATTCTCATAGGAACGTGAACCCTGTTGTAAATTGTGCAATGTGAGGAATCTAGGTTGCGAGCTCCTTCTGAGAGTCCAGTGCCTGATGATCTGAGGTGGTGATGCTAGCACTTGGGGTGTGGTCACAAATACAGATTCACAGTAGCAGAGCGGTTTGACTACACAGAGACCATAAGAAATCAGTTGCTTGCAGACTCATATCAAAACCCAAGCTCAGGGCTCCCACTGATTCTGCATTATTGGTGAGTTGTATAATTACTTCATTATATGTTACAGTATAATAATAGAAATAAAGGGCACAATAAATATAATATACTTGAATCATCCCAAAACCATTCTCCCCCTCCCACCCCTACCTCGTGGTATGTGGAAAAATTATCTTCCACGAAACCGGTCCTGGTGCCAAAAAGGTTGGGTACTGCAAGAGTACTTGTCAATAAGAATGAATCTCATGAGATTTAAGTAGCTGAGAAGAGGAGGATGTGAGTTCTAGAACTCCTTGGCACTCAAAGATTGGTCTGGTGGACCAGCAGTATTCAGCATTCCCTGGGGACTTATTAGAAAATATAGAACTCAGGCCCAACGCCAAATCTCCTGAATCAGAATTTAAATTTTAACAAGATTGCAAAGTGATTCGAATGCTGCTCTAAAGATTTATTACTTCAAATATGCACTCAGGTCCAGAATTAACCTGTTTCCCCCTTTATCTTGTGTCTCTTTAATTCCTTCTGACTGGTGGCACAGTCACAGTTTTGAATCTACCCTTCCCTCTCCTTTCTGATTCTAAAATCCTGCCTTAATTCAGTTTTCTTTGGCCTGTATTTACTGTTCTCCCTGCTCATGATTTTCCCCCAGCTTCAGACCTTCCTTTACAACATTGTGACCTGCTTGATTTTTCATAATGCATATTTGCTCATTATACCTGCTTTTGGGTTTCCTAACCTTCCTTTGGTTGTGCCAAAGGTAAGACATGCTTTAACAGTCAAGTCCTTTCATGTTTGCTTCCGTCTGTCACCATTATCTTCTGAGGCACCTACACTGTAGCCATTCTTAGCTAGTTTTATGTCTTGTTGTGTGTCTGTGACACCTACCTGTATGCTCTGTTTTCCCTGGTATGTGCCCAGGCTGTAATAAGTGCTGCATCTTACTAACTTTGGTTGTTGTAGGACTCTCGTTGGGGAGACAGAGATTCAGAAAGCACCTGGAGAAAAGGACCTGAGGTAGATTCTGAGTGGAGAAGAGGCCCACCAGAGAAGTAAGTAGAATTAACCCTTTCCCATTAAAAAAAAAAAAAAAGCACAGCTCTTTTCCACATTTATTTAATTTTACATAAACATGTTCTGAGACTGAAGCAAATATGATGGTTGGTATTGAATAATGGCAAACTTTGGGGGAAAGGGTATGAATGTAATCCGCTTGTATTCTTCGGGCAAATGGGAAAAGGGTTAAGGTAAATATTATAGTACCAACTAATCATAGGTTCTGTTACTATCTTATTTTAGTGGCTTTCTAATTTGGTTAATTTTGTAGGGTTGGGGAAAGGAGAGCTGTGAAGAATTGTATATGTGTCTATTACTGAAATGTTTTTCACTTCAGTACTGCTATTAATTACTTCTGAACATCTTGAGAAATAACGTGTCAGTTTTTTAATTCTCTTACTGAGCAGCATTGAAGTTAGAATAAGAGTGAATAGTTTCATAACATTTTTCTTTTCCTTTAAATTTTTTAACTAGATCAAATTAAAAAAAATGAAATTGCCAAGGTACTCCTAGTAAAGTGCAGATTTCTGCTTATTGGTTTATTTGTTGACATAATATTTTGGATTTTTGTGTTATTTTTTTATTTGGAGAACATACTCTTTTAGGAGTAGGATTAATGGGTTGAAGTGATTTTTAAAAGTGAGTGAAATAATTCCCAAAAGGATTGTATGCTCTTTAAGAAAATTTAGTATTAAAGATGTTTGGCTTGTTGCTCTGTAGGGATTGGAGACGTGAAGGGCGGGATGAGGAGAGGCCTCACAGAAGAGATGAAGATCGCCCAAGGCGTTTGGGGGAAGATGAAGAGAAAGAGTCTTCTCTTAGACCAGAAGATGACCGCATTCCTAGGCGTAGCCTGGATGACGATAGAGGCTCTAGACGTGGTCCAGATGAAGATCGGTTTTCTCGCCGCGGGACAGAAGATGACAAGCCCTCCTGGCGGAATGCAGACGAAGACAGGCCTCCCAGGCGAATTGGCGATGAAGACAGACCCCCCAGACGAATCGGCGATGAAGACAGGCCCCCCAGACGAATCGGCGATGAAGACAGGCCCCCCAGACGAATCGGCGATGAAGACAGGGGAGGCTGGCGTCAGGCAGATGATGACAGACCACCTAGACGAGGGCTTGATGAGGACAGAGGAAACTGGCGGACAGCTGATGAGGACAGAGGACCAAGACGTGGCATGGATGAGGACCGGGGGCCGCGGCGAGGAGGTGCTGATGAAGAGCGGTCATCCTGGCGAAATGCTGACGATGACCGGGGTCCCAGGCGTGGCATGGATGATGACCGGGTTCCCAGGCGCGGGTTAGATGATGACCGGGGACATTGGAGAAATGCCGATGATGATAGAATTTCCAGGCGCAGTGCAGATGATGACAGGGGGACTTGGAGAAATGATGATGATAGGATCTCAAGACGGTCTGATGACGATCGGATTCCCAGCAGAAGGGGTGATGATGCAAGACCTGGTCTCTGGAGACCATTTGTCAAGCCAGGTATAATTCAGGGTTCAGCAAACCAGATTGGGTGCTTTATAGAATCCATTTGATATATTTACAAATAGAAAATGAAATTTTTACACAAGCTAATCTCCCAACTGTTCATAGGTGATAGCAGATTATTCCACATAAGGAATATCTCAAATGGCTAGTTACAATTTGATTTTTATTAATAAAAAAAGTTATTTTTTCACCTGAAGAAGTGAAATGTGAATGGATTATATATATGACAGACTGGACTATATTATTAGTTTCTAGATAAACTGGTGGTCTTTTTTCTGGAATATCTCTGCAGTGACTTTTATGTCAAAAGCTTATCTACACTCTCTCACACCAAAACAAATAACTTCACCCCTTTTTCTGCTTTAGTGATATCATGTGCTTTGTTTTCCTTTTACTTGTTGACTCCTCCTTTAAGGGCTCTTCTTGTGTCCATACCTTAACTATCTTTGTGCTTCAGGTTCTGTCCTGGACCAGCCTCATAATAAATAAAGAAGGAGCAAAATACACTTACACGAAACCGAAACATTCATCTGTACTCTTACCAACCATGGGATTATGCTCGTAGGAACAACTCATTTCCTTAGTTTGTCAGTCTTTGGCCTGTTCATCTTTTCGTACTTTATTATTCTTGAGCAATTGTATGTGGTTTTTTACCATCTTCATACGTTTTCCTTACCGATCAAAAGTGAACACACATGGGGAAGCTGGGATGGCTCAGTGGGTTAAGCGCTCACTTTGCAGCGCTGGGGACCGAGGATCGAATCC
>PVKE010021848.1:0-26119 GCA_004027555.1 Craseonycteris thonglongyai
GTCTCAAAATTTACCTAACATGAATAAAGTGTATCACACTTCCAACACTTGATTCTAGAGCCACAAAAAATGGCTAAATTTAATAGTCACTGTATTTTCTATCTGGTGTTATAAATCAAATATACTGTATTAATCATTTGAGAGGGGAAGCCGGGATGGCTCAGTGGGTTGAGCGCTCACTTTGCAGCGCCGGGGACCGAGGATCGAATCCTGGCCCCAGCCCATGTGGAACCATATGCTGAACTGGGGAGTTCCCCCAGTTCAGTTCTCTCTCTGTCTCTGTATCTCTCTCTCTCTCTGTCAAAAAATTAATAAATAAATAAAACTTAAAAAAAAATAATAATTTGAGGAAAATAATGTATTCTGAAAGTTTCAAGAAGGAATTTCCCAATGAACACCCTATAAAACTCTCTAAATTAGAGACATACAAGCTAAAGCTAAAGGAATAAAATGGCAGAAATAATTAATAATCTAAACAGGAATAATCCTCAATGCAAGTAAAAACAACTGAATATTGAGCCTGAACTTTGCTCTACTACACATCTGGAGTACCAATAACTTAAAATGAATTTTTCATAGCCACGTCATTCTATTATTTCACCTCTGTAAACACAAAATACAAGCAAACATTGCTTCAGCAAAAGAATGTTTTAAAATTCTAGAAGCAAGAAATAATTCTCATATCCTTTTTTTATTAACAGTTTAATTTACTGGGATGACATTGTTTGGTAGAAAATACACAGGTTCCAGGTATACAATTCTACATTACTGTATCTTCTTTTACCTTTCTGTTATCTCTGATTACAGCACTTTAAGAGAAATTTAACCTTGAGCACTCCTTTTGAGAATACATTAGGCCTCTGTTAATACTGACTTTTAGAGTTTCAGAATTCAAGAACAAAGAATTTAACTACACCCTGCATTATCTTACCTTTGCTAGGTTTGTCTTCTGTTGTATTTGCCAGTAAAGGAGCAGTGAGGACATGCATACAGTGTTTGTAGAAGAAACCCAGAAATTCAGTCTTTTCTGTTTTCTAAGAAATCAAAAACAGTTCCATGAACTTTGACTGCATTGGTTCCTACCAGCAAATAGCATGATAAAGAAAAAAAAGGCCTGTGGCTTACATTGGCAGTAGCTAACATGTTCTCTGGGTCAACTAAAGTTCGAAGCAAGCCCATAAGTTGGACTGCTCCTCCAAGTTCAGGGTCTGTATCACAAATCATATGTTCTATAATGAGGTTGATGAGCAAAATATCCTGGTGAGAAAAACACATATAATAAGGATCACCCATTACAGGAATGGAAAAAGCACATACTAAGACATACTACAGCATTATATATAGAGCTCTAGCTGTCTTGATAGAGACAAAATGAAATGACTGACTTAACTTCTTTAACAGAATATATGTTGTTTCCCTAAAGTGTGGTACAGGCACATTATACTAAACCATACCAAAAAGTAAGTTTCTTCTTCTACTATCTTTAAATCCCTCTGATTAAAGCAAAAGCAAAGTTTCAAATGGTGCTAATAGATCTTTAAACCTCTTGATAGCAAAATATCCCTCCTGAAGAAAGCTAATGGGCCTTAGGTTGATAGCTTTAAGAATATTTAGCTGTTCTGTTTTCACTTCATTATTATAAATTCCTTCAATTTATGGCAAATGATATCTCTATCTGTTCTCCATTTATAAAAATGACAAAGTTTCCATTTAAAGTAAATTTAAGAAAAAATTAGTTGGTACTTGAATGTCTGAAATTGGGGAATACAAAGGAGAACCTAAGTACCTAAGTATTATATAGCTTCTAAATATAGAAAACTGATTGCTAGTTTTCCTGAGGCTATATGATGACTGGTATTCCTGGGCAAAGCAATATATAAAAATTGAGAGTCAATGAGAAAAATCACTGTTCTTGCCTATATAGATGCAATGGTAGGATAAAAAGAAAACATAGACAGTATGTGGAAATGATGACCAAGATTGGGAATCAAGAAACCTGCTGCATTTGAGGGAAGCACAATATATGTTCAACTAGTATATTACAGGGCCAATAAGAATAGCCTTTATTTTTATTAATACAGATATTTTGTTTTTCAAGATAAGATTATTTTCTAAAAGAAAACATAACATAATACTATAATATTCAACAGTTCAAGATGGTCCTTTTCTGCACCTACCCTGACACTATAATTAAAAAAACAACCACCTTAAATACAAACGTTACTAGACATTCCACTTCATTGACATCATAGCACATTATTCACTTGTTTAAAAAGTGAATCTATTAGTTTATTTTGTAAAAATGTACAGAAAACAAATCTATATAGGTCTTCTCTCCTTCCCTTAAGGAGTTGAGGGCAGAACATATTAGTTTAATTCATAATTAAAAACAAAAAACAAAACAAAAAAAACCTACTTTCAAGATTTTATGGGGGAAGGGGAGAAAAAATCAGAATCATTGCTTTAATGAGCTGAAAATAAAACAAAGCACACACATTTAAGGGCTGTCACATATGCCATGTGCCATATACCCTGGTATGCCCTTCCCATTACCAGGATATATTCTCTCGCTTTAAAACTGATGTGTGTGTATGTGCGAACAAGACAACAGCTTGTTCCCTCTGATTAGGAAGTAAAGAAGGCACCCTAAATACTTTCCAAGAGCCTGTACTTCATGTCTCCATCCCTAGCAGCAAAGTCAATGTTTTCCTAATGAAGTTATTCATAACTTTACATACAGAACAATTTATTGATTCAAAATAAGACAATACAGCAAGTCAGTTCAGAACTAAGAAATGATCTCAAAAATTAAAAAAAAAATTTAAGTTTAGCATTAATGAACAGCTGCTGTAAGACACACTTTAAAATCGAGACAGGAGCCAACTTAAGGGAAAAAGCCATTTGACATATGGCTACACTTTTCCCAAATATCAACTATTTAAATCTTAAATAAATACAGTTATAGCTCCCCATGTATAAATACTTACTGTTAGTGCAAAAATATTTACCTTGTTGGTTATTTTTTGCTCTGTTAACTTCTTACTTACATCATCATTCTGTTGGGCCTCCTGCATGACAAACTCTCGTACCATGGATGGATTGTATTCAACCAAGTATGAGAATATATCAGTAGCAGCACTTCGCACCTGTGTATCATCCATGCCCTGCAGATAAAAAGCACTTATTTCTCCTATAGTCATAAAAATATGGAACTTACAGCTACATAAAATTCAAAACCAACTAAATTATTAAAAAACATTGCAATAAAAAAAGAGGTCAAGGAAATTCTGCTGCATGTAAAAACCCTTGTTCTATGGATATATAAAGTTATACTTTCTTTTATTCCTGTTCACTTTTCTACTTTAATATGTCAACTAATAGCCTGCAAAGTTAACAAAATATTAAAAATATGGAAATTCCTCAGTATTCTTTCAGTATTGTGTAAAAACTCTAATACTAGGATTGTATAGCTTTCTAAATTTGTAACACATAGCTAATATTAAATAGTGGCTATAAACAAGTATTTGCATAAAATATATAACTTTTATGGATTAAATATAATTACATTAATATATGGATTAAATATATTATATAAAAATATATAACTTTTGTGGATTAAATGTAAGAAACAAACTTACAAGGATGACTTCTAAAGCTGGTAATATGCCCATGTTTGACAAAGTCTTGAAAAATGCATCTCTGTTTTGAGGTTGTAGCGTTTGGGAAAACGCACAAAATTCTTTTAAAAAGTTAACCTGAAATTAGGAAAAAGGATAAGTGAATATAAAAGGTTTGTTGTTTTAGCTTCATGTCCTTTATACTATCAAATTTCTTACCAATTCCTGTCTTTTTTCCTCATCTGTTGCTTCATCTGTTAGTTGTGCAAACAAATCTGTCAGAAATTTTTCATCTTCCTGTGAAAAAGGACAAGTTATACTATTGGTAAGAATATAATAAATATTTTGAAGATGGTATAATAAAAGATAGAATTACAATAACTGAAAAAAGCAAAGATGATATTGGCCATGCTGTTTTTTAAAAAAGAAGGAAATACCAAACTATTAAAGGATAAATTGGCAAAATTATAGAAAGATTGTTTCTTTATATGTTGGCATGGTTCTGTTTCCTTAAGCGTATTTAAGGGGTATACTGTAAATATTTTAGGCTTTGCAGCCTATAGAAGCCCTATCACAACTACTCAACTCTGTTGTTATAGTAGGAAGCAGCCAGACAATATGAAAATGGGTGTAGCTGTGTTAAAATAAAATTTTATTTATAAAAACCATTATGGGCCATAGTTTACAGACCCCTGGTTTTCACCGGGGGTTCATAACCTTAACTTTAGAAGGTTCTACCCTACAACCTCTCAAATGAAGATAAAAGAGAAGATAAAGCTTCCTTCAAGTTTTAAAAACAAAGAAAATTATTCAATTTTTTAAAAAAAGCTAAATTCCAAGTGTTTAAAGAAATATTATTTGAAGATAGCCATTTACATATAAGTTAATCTGCATTAAATTATTATAAAAGGATTCAAAAGATACTCTCATAGAATATTAATCTGAATAAGTCAGTATAGAACTTGGAAAGAAACTCGAGATGCTATCTTACCTAATTTTATAATTAAAGACAGATTAAGAAGTTTACCCAAAGCCCAATCAGTTAGCAGGTAGTACAGCCTTCCTGATTGCTTGTTCAATTTCTTTTCCATCACTATTTTTAAGATTTTGTTGTATTTTATAATTCCATACTACCTCTCTGCTAATAGAGGAAAATTCAGGGGATGCCAGGATAGCTCAACAGGTTGAGCGCTTGCCTTGCAACTGTGAAGTCCAGGGATGGAATCCCAGCCCTGACTCATGTAAATCCACATGATGAACTGCAGCACAACTGGTAACTGCCAGATGGCAGAGAAGTTTCTCGCCTCCCATGCGGGAGGCCCCTGGTTCAGTTCCCACCCCACACAGCCCCACATTCACCCGTGTGGAGTGAAACTATGTCACAACTAATGATGTACAACTGGAGATTGCTCTGGGCCCTCCCTGCTTCTCTCACCTTCTCTCAAACAATAAAAATCTTAAAAAGAAAAAACTAAATTGAACTCTAATTCAGCCCTACAGATTTGTCTAAGTCTAAATATATATATATATTGCATACTTCCATATGTGTATGTGTACATTTGTGTATATAATCTCACACTAGATGATAAACTCCAAATTGTCCGTTCTAGGTGCTCAAGAAACATTTCCTGGGATATTAAGGTTTCCCACCTTTTCCTAAACTGTACAAATAGGCCATACATAAAATGGCATCCAATTTGAAGATGCATCCCAGATATAAAGCATCCCACCAATGAAAATCAAATGATTAAAATACTGATTTTAGGATACAGAAGTAGAATAAGAATGTTTAATAGTATTAGGCAGAAAGTAGCAATGGTAAGGGATGTGACTATATACATTCGGTAGTAAAAATCTGCTTTAAATTATACCTCAATTAACTCCTTGCCAAGAAAGTTTGTGAAGTTCTCCTTCCTTCACAGGACTTCGCAACTTGAAATTATACATACTTAATGAGGAAAACTGACATTTTACATAAATATCAAAAAAATACATAACAAAATGAGAACCCTGTAGAGCTGAAGGACCATTAGCATTCAGGACTATCCAAGAAAACCAGGAATCAAAGCTGGACCAGGGGATGCTGAGATGGCTCAGTGGGATGAACATTCATCATGCAGCCCCAGGGTCCTGGGATCAAGTCCTGGCCCGGCCCATGCAGACCCATATGCTGAACTGGGCCCCCAGGTCATTTCTCAATGGGGAAAGCCTCCTATGTGGGAGGATCCCCGGTTTGGCTCCTGCACCCAGCGCGCTTCCCCTATGGGAGGCCCCTTGGCCGGTTGCTGCCCTGTGTAGCTCTGTGGACACCTGTGGAATGAAAATTAATGACGTGTAACTATGGGGACTGCTCTGGGCCCTCTCCCTTCTCTCTGTCTGTCAAATACAATACATCTTTTTTTTTTAAGGATTTATTTTTATTTGTTTATTTACTTATTTTGTAAAGATTTATTTTTATTGTTTTTTACAGAGAAAGAGAGAGAGACAGAGTGAAAGGGGAAGGTCCAGAACAGTCTGCATAGTTGCACATCATCGGTTTTTTCACATAGTTTCACTCCACAGGTGGGCGTGGGGCTGCACAGGGCAGGAACTGGGCCAGGGTCTCACCCTGGTGAGAACCGAACTGGGGGCACTCCTCAGTTCAGCATATGGGTCCGCATGGGCTGGGGCTGGGATTCGATCCTCAATCCCTGGGGCTGAAAAGTGAGCGCTTAACCCACTGAACCATCCCGGCTTCCCAAATACAATAAAGCTTAAGAAACAAAAAACAAAAACAAACTGGACCAGAACACAGGCCCTACTAGGAAGCTAGCAAAAACTAGTTCCTTATCAAAGAACAAATGGAAATTAGTACCAAGACCCTTCTCCCTCCTCCATTACCAATCATAATATACTGTAGAGAGGATCATTTATTATACTTACCTGACTGTACTGCCTATATTACTTATGTCTGTCTTAACTGAATGGAAAACATATCAAAAAGTGAAAGTGAACTAGAATTATTACTAGTTCCAGGAAAGCAGTTTTAGTATAATAAAATTGACTTTTCTATTTGAAGTTATATTTTTAAGGATGACAGAGGCCAAGGACACTGAAAATTCAGCAATTTTCTAAAAAGGAACAGACATGAAAATTAAGCCTTTTAGTGCGACGGGCTGATATATCAGTTTTTCCATCTCGGGCGAGAAGTGCAACAGGCCGATATATCGGCTCATACATAGACCATAGTTAAAAGCGCTATAACTTTTATTTTTTCTTGTATGATGTATGACTGAAATAATTTTTTTCAGACAATGTAAAAGAATAGTATTATTATTAACTAATTCAATTTACATAAAACAAACAAAAATGCATATGGATATTTAAAACAATAACTTCGTAATGTTTCTCCTCCTAAGGTGATACATTTTATTAAATTACCCTTCGCATTTCTTGCTAGTACCGCTGGCAGAAGATAGCACTAACAGGATTAAACTCTTCCTTTATTTGTTAACATGTACAGACCAAGAAGCTCTTGCTGACTGATATTTATTTGCCTTCCTTTATTTAAACAAATTCCTGAAACAAATGCAGGTTTCAAATAACATTTTGTTTGTAGATCTGAAGTAAGGCTTTATAATATATTATCTTTTAAGTCATATCATGTATCTGTTGATCTTACAATATCCTGGACATCAAAGAAACAAAAAAAACATGGGAGTTATACAACTCACAAATCTTTACACTATGCAGACTTTTGTCAGAATAGACTATTTCACACACTCTGAGATAATATACTGAGAGTTCCTCTGACTTTGGGGGTGTTACCAATACAGATTATTGGCCAGCTCACAGAGATTTTGAATCTGTGGGGTTTTTTTGTTGTTGTTTTGGTGCAGAATCCAGGAACTTGCAGCCTGGGCAATTCTGATGCAAGCACCTTAAACCACCAGACCTGAGAGACTGGGCAAACTGTATGTAAAAAGAAAATTTAGGTATTTAAAGGGAATAGAAAATTATTTCTGCTAAAAACCATTAACAGTTTAAATGGTATCAATCAAGTAGGCATCATTTTTACACAGATGGAAGAATGATCAAACTTACCTGTAACATGCCAACAATTTCTACCTTATTGAAAAAGATGAAGGAGTGAAGTGTTGATAACATATTTTCTTCAAAGACTGAAGGGGTGGGTAGAACCATATCTTGTATATACTGCACTCTGTAGGTCTGATGAATTTTTTGTTTCAGCTCAGGATCTGATATGGGAATCACTTCTTTAAACTTGGCTGTTTTTGTTAGAAATTCCCTGTGTTTTCGTGGCTGTGATAAAGCAGGATCATACTCTAAACATCCAATGACATCCATTATACATTCCTCGGAGAACATAACTTCAAACAGAGCAGTTCGATTCAAGAGGAAGATGCCTTTGATAATTTCATACAAGTGGTGCAGTCCTTCAATATTTTCCAAATCCTCACACACATGAAAAAGCTCTAAGAGCTTTTTCATGTAACCCTCATTTTCCAGTGCTAGTGCAAGTTTTTCACGACGCAGGGGGGAAGGTAAAGATGACGCCACAAGTTCTGCAATTTCCTCAAGGCGACTTAATTCACAAGATGGCAATTCTAAACCTGGAGATGACATATCATCAAAACGCTCCTCTTCAGATTCATCTACAAGGTCCTGAGTGATGTCCACTGAAGGGTCCTTTCCTTGAACCTATTGAATCAGATTTATGATAACTAACAATATAGTCAAGCAAAGCTAAACAACATTCTAATATCAATACAAGAGATGTTATAAGAAAACTGTAATAATTTTCAAGTTTGAGACTCTTTCCTTCAGAGTTGACTCAACTGCCTACTTTTCTAAGTTACATTTCGACTACTAATACATACTTTCAACTTTAAGAAAATTCAAAGTTTAGAGACAGGATGAGCTTCTCATAAATGCAAGGTTTACCAGAAAAAAGAACATTTTGGGATATGCTAACCTAACTGTGAAGACAAGAGTGCCCTGCAGATAGAGGCCTAATGCTTAATATCCACTCATATCTTATACCCATGACCAAGGCAAGCCTCAGAAACATTCATAGTGCTATACAGGATAGCCAAACTCCTCAAGTCAAAACTTTAACATGTTAAGTGCCATGTCAGTCACCAATGACTGACACTGTACTTGTATGTTAACTGACGATATAAAATTAAAAAAATTAAATTCTATTAATAAATTTTAAATAAGTAAGATGTCCTGCTTGTCTTTCCATTTTTAAATGGTTATTCTAAAAATAAAAAAAAAACATTACGAGATTAAAAAAAAATGGGAAGCCGGGATGGCTCAGTGGATTAAGTGCTCCCCTTGCAGCGCCAGGAACTCAGGATCGAGTCCCAGCCCTGGCCCGTGTGGACCCATATGCTGAACTGGGGAGTGCCCCCAGTTCAGTTCTCTCGCTGTCTCTGTATCTCTCTCTCTCTCTCTCTCTCTCAGTCAAAAACAATAATAATAAAAAAAAACATTATGAGATAAATGGTTATTCCTTTTTTGTTTTCCTTCACTATAATTTCTCCCCGTTTAGGGGACATTTTCACGTTCACGGGTAAAGAAAAATCTTCTGTACTAGGACAAGAATCGCAGACAACTGAATATAAAGCATTTCTAAAATAACACATTGTACAAATTGCGGTAAATAATAAATATATTCACACAGTAAATATATTCTATATATAAACATTCAGCCTGATCGCAACCTAGACAGATCTCGGGTCGCCAGCATTTTGGTGAAATCTGATATAATGGGCCAAGTGGTAAGTAAGCAAGACAAAATAGCCTGGGCGCTTAACGTGTTAAGCAAAATTCAAACAAATATCATAATGTTGTAACCATCAAAAACATATTAACTGTAAGCAACAATGAAAATACTTATTGTCAATTCTAGGAATCAACGGTGAAAGAGCATGTATAATACAAACTGGCTTTGGGCCAAAGTGTGTCACTGATTTGCTATAAACACTGGCTGGAAGCCCAAAAATGATAAAGAAAAAATTGGGTGGGAAACAAGTACACCCACACAAAAATTAAGGCATAAGAAAGTAACTGCAGGGAAAGCTGGGATGGCTCAGCGGGTTAAGCACTCGCTTTGAAGCCCCAGGGACCGAAGATCAAATCCTGGCACTGACCCATGCAGACCCACATGCTGAACTGGGGTGTGCCGCCAGTTCAGTTCTTGCCAGGACCTATGTGGGAGGCTCCCGGCCCAGTTCCTGCCCTGCGCAGCCCTGTGCCCACCTGTGCAGTGAAACTATATGGAAAAACTAATGTCAACTATGGAGACTGCTCTGGGCCCTCCCTCTTCTCTCTGTCTCTCTCTTATCTCTGTTTCTCTGTCAAAAATCAATAAAATAAATCTTTAAAAAGAAAATAACTGCAGGGGATACCAGGATGGCTCAGTGGGTTGAGTGCTTGCCAGCCCCAGCCCATGTGGACCCGTAGGCAGAAATGGAGTATGCCCCCAGTTCAGTTCTTGCTAGGGTTCATGCGGGAGGACCCCTGGCCCCGTTCTGACCCTTTGTGGCCCCATGCCCACCCGTGGATTGAAACTGTTGAAAACTGATGACATGAAGCTGTGGAGACTACTACCCTCCTGCCCCCCTTCTCCGTCTGTCCTGCTGTCAAAAAAAAAGTAACTGCAACCTATATGCAGTAGAGCTACCCCTCATTAATATCTGATGAAAGTTAGGTGACCAAACAGTAGAAAAGTTTCTCTATCTACATACCTGAACCTGTAATTTCTGTGATCCCCCCAGAAGTCCTATAGTTTGTCATAAAACCCCAACAACTTTGTGTGTCAGTATAGGGGCTCTCATTATAAAGAAATAGTAGCAACCTTAAAATCTTCACAACTGAATATATTTTAAGTTGTAAAAGACTATTTTTGCAAAAGGTCAAAGACATACTTTGAAATCAAACCCATTCTGCCTTCCTGGCCCTACAATTTGAGGCACTGTCATTATAGTATAGCAGCTAAGTTGAATGGTAAAGGTATGGGAAAATTAGGTCTTACTTAAATGGCCAAGAAACTTGAATTTCTTATTGCTGATGGATACTGGAAAGAAGGCTTGAAACATTTTTGAAATATGCTATAAGGTACTACAGTCTTGACCTTAACCCAGTGGGCAGCAACCACTGAAAGGAGACCGGGCACATTCACAGCTTGTACCTGGCACAGCCTCAAATTGGCTCTGGATTTGTTAATTACATAATAAACTCCCATAGCTTTAGGTTCCTAATAGTCAAGCAATGGCTTTAACTCCTTTTTAATCAATGGCATTTGATTTAAAAGTGAAAGGGAACAAAAGCCTTTACTGTAATGGAAATACTATCTTCTTGAGCTAATTTGCAAATATGAAGGTTAAGAAGGTAATAAAAAAGACATGCATTTGGATACTTTTGAAAACTGATCTGCTCAGGAAATCATGGTGGAATTGTGCAATTTGACAAATATGTTTCATTCTGTCTTCCAAAACAGAAGCAATGGAAGAATGAAAACTAAAGGCAGACTAAGCTAGAAAAGAGAGTTTTCACCCTGAAGAAGTCCTGATCATGTCACGACCTCCACAGGATTAAGAGAAAGAATAAATCTTAGAAGTCAGTGTGGACAGACATGAAAAAAAGGAGAACGTAAAGGCCATGAAAATGTAAAAAGGAGAAAGATGCACTCAGACATACTGCTCTCAAAACATGTACTAGAAAATGGTTTCCAGATCAAAAAATGGTGAGGAGAAATTGAGAAACATGTTAAGATCTCATATAGCAAAATATAATGAATTCCCTAGAATAAGCCAGGATCTAGAAATAACAATTGAGAAGTACAGACAGTATTATTAAAGAGTAAATGAGAATGAAATACTGAACATAAAATACGTAAAAGTTGGAGGGAAAGATCAGAAAAGAAATAAATCACCAGTGATTACCTGTGTACCAAGTGAAGATGACTGATAATTTCATGGTATTACAGACTAAAGAAAAGCAAAGATCAGACAATTATAGTAAGGAGAGCCAGGCATGACAGTACCGTATTGAGTGCAGGTTGGCTTAATATAAGATTGTGTGCAGGGTGCGACTATTCAACTCAGAAAGGTGAAGGAGGGTTAATACTTCATAACCCTGAATAACAGGTGCTAAGAATTTTAGCATATCCCAAGCTAATTTCATCTCTTTTTATGGGAGAACTCCACAGGACAAAATCTGGAAGAATATGCTATAAAAACAGTTGAATTAGGGGTGGGATGGGGGGGTGCTGGGATGGCTCAGAGGGTCGAGCACTTGCTTTGCAGCCCCGAGGTCCAAGGATCAAGTCCCAGCCCCAGCCTATGTGGACCCACAGGCTGAACCCAGCTCAGTTCTTGCCAGGGCATGGGAGGCCCTCAGTTTGGTTCCTTTCTTGCGCAGCCCCACACCCACCTGTGAAATGAAATTGTACCGAAAACTAATGATGTGAAGCTATGGAGACTGCTCTGGGCCCTCCCCCTTCTATGTGCCTTCCTCTGTCTCTGTCAAAAAAACAATAAAAAATAAAAATAAAAAAAAGTTGTGTGGGACATAGCAAAGAAAAAACAAGAAGGCAGCATTCAGATACAAGTGTTAGCGTCTTACATGTTTACAGAAAGAAGGCAGGTTAATTAACCTGCTTAACAGGCAGGTTAATTTATGAGAAGCACATTTGAGTATAGCAGAAATATATTCTACAAGTTAAGGAAAAACTGTGCCTCAAAGACAATGTGGCTTCTATCAAGGCTCTCAAACTTCAGGGTGCATCAGATTCCCCCATAGCAGGGGTTGACAACCAGGCCCACCACCTATTTTTGTAAATGAAATTTTACATGAAGAGAACCACTCTCATTTATCTGTGTTATCTATGGCTATTTCTACACTAAAGCTTAGGGTCAAATAGTTGTTAAATGTCTGGCCAAGAGGCCTTATTAAAATATAATTACTGGGGGAAGCTGGGATGGCTCAGCGGGTTGAGTGCTCACTTCGCAGGCCCAGGGCTGAAGGATAGAATCCCAGCCCTGACCCAGGTGGACCCATATGCTGAACTGGGGTGTGCCCCCAGTTCAGTTCTTGCAGGGGCCTATGCGGGAGGCTCACAGCCCAGTTCCTGCCCTGCACAGCCCCACACCCACCTGTGGAGTGAAACTATGTGGAAAACTAATGCTGTCAACTATGGAGACTGCTCTGGCCCTCTCCCTTCTCTCTGTCAAAAAAATAAAATAAAATATAATTACTGGTACCTCCTCCTAGAGTTTCTGATTCAGTATATGGGGGAGGGGGGGGGTGGGCGGTGTCGCATAATTTGCATTTCTGTCAGTTCCAAGGCCCCTGCTGATGGTCTGAGGATCACACATTGAGAACCAAACCAATTAAGGAATCTACTAAAGAGTTTTCTCCAGCTAAAATAAATGTGGTGAAAGAGAAACTACTTAGGATGCAATGGTCTAAATGAGTCCATAACAAGAGCCAATGGCTTAAGCTATCGGAGTGCATAAAGCACATTCACAAATGAACAGAGATTATGCCAATAGACCAAGGCACTAGTCACTAGGAAATTCCAGAATCAAATGAGAACACACAAGGCGAGGTTGTACAGCTAGTCAAGAGCCATAAGAAGTTACTGAACCGGAAGAGTGATAGGATCAGACTTGTATTTTTAAAAAAGATCAGTCTAGCGGTGGTACTGATCGGGGAATACCAGTCAAAAAAGCAACAGGCCAGGCAAGAAATGACTCAGTAAACTCTACTAGTGAAAATGGAGATAAGAAATGGGTAAGATTTATAACTGAGGGTCTGAATGAGCATAAGAGGTGAAGGATAGATAAACAGAATCTGTAAGTTTCTGGTTTCAGTCACTATATGGCATTTACAGAGATGACAGAGATGGGAGAATGCACACATTTAAAGATGATGATGCTGGGTTTTGGACTATTGAGTCTAACAGATGAGTGAGTACTCATGGGGGAGTTCACCAAGGCAGCTGGGTAAAAAACACTGGCATTCAGCCAAGTTCTGGGCTGGATAGTTTGAAGTTGATCAGCTGCACTTTGCTATAAATCAAGCTTTTTCACAGAAAACAGTGAATCATTTAAGAGATCTATATGGTTTGTCTATTTAAAATCCTGAACATTAGCTGAAAGCATAGCAAAAACAAAATACTTTGAGAATGTTGATTTATTTTTAAAATTACCTGACATATTTTCTCCCAAATTTCATCACATCCAGCTTTTTCTTGAAAGCTAAGAGCCAAGTCATAATTTTCTGCTTCCGACCACACAATCAAAGTATCCTTGAGAGAAAAGAATTCTGAATGATTAACATATATTATCACAAACTACTTCAAGGTATAAGGCAAATGAATAAAACAAGGAACTGAGAACAATACTCATTTTTACTTTTTGCAACACTGGTATTGGTAATTACCAATGCCTTTTTACACCTCACTTTATCCAATCAATCAAATGAAAACTGTCTGTTCCTTAAGAAGTTTGACCAATATGTGAAGACTGCTACAAAATGACTTAGAATTTAAATGTACTAAAAGATACAAAGTATCATCCTAAGCTACACTGAGTTACATTTTATGCTTTAGTCAAAATGCCTAAAGAGAAAGTCTGAGCATTTAATAACTAGGACATGTTGGGTGGATGAGATTAATAAACCTAGTTCCTCCTTCTATTGTCAACACCAAGAGTTCTTTACCTGGGGCACAATGGGTTGCCATGAAGCCTTGATTAGCTGAATTTGTAATATGTGAGCATTTATCTAGACAGAGGTTTTTAACTTAATCACTAGTGCTGTAGTTCAAGACGGAAGACACTCCGACAATCTACTCCTTTTCAGACACTTTAATTTTTTAATAAGAAGTTTAATAAACAGTTCAATAGTTTTTATTAATATGTAATCTTTTCAAGACACTACACTAAAATAATATGCACAAAATAATATGTATTCTACAGTATGCATAGCATAACAAAAATATTTATAAGAGCTAGGAGCTTTTCAAACATACTAACTAAACATATACCGGTACATTGTTTCATAGCAGTCAACTATTTCAAAAAATGGGCCCTCACTGAGAGAGGTCTATGAACCATCTTCTGTATAAAATGTTAAATGGCATTATTTACACTTTAAAAAGGAAGCCTAACGTAACAGGTATCATGTAACATTTTTTTCAAGCTGGTCTAAAGAGAAGCATCAGGAGGTTTGAGTTACATGGATCTGAGTACAATATAAAGAAAAAATAATTCAGTGCAACCTATAAATAACTGAAAGAAGCCATGCAAAGACTGAGCATCTATCAGGGTGATAAAAAATAAGTTCCTGTACTGAGGAAGAAACAGGACCAAATTATCTTTAAGGTACCTTAAAGGATCTACGTTTCTACTATGGCTGTTTCTAATACTTTTTGATATCAAAGACACCTTTTACTGTATACAAATGCATCTCATATTTAAAAATGTGCTTGCTAAATTGCATGTTAACTCTGTTTAGTCAAGTATGTAACTGTTCATCATGAGACCAACAGTTTCGCTGAATTAAAGTGATGCCAGCCAGAATTACATACTCGTAAATGATCACTTCATCAGGCTATGCAGCACTACTAATAGAGGAAATCCACAATCTTGTTCAGAATTTTAAAAAAGAACTCCAAGACCCTTTTTTATTTCAAGGACATCTAGAGATCATAGATCTCAAGCAGGCAATGCGTTCTACAGGACTGAGTAGCTTGTTCAGGCTCAAAATAATTTACATGAACATTGTACAATCAACATGCCAGAAATTAGGTGGGTAGCCTCAGTTTCTTCACCTCTGAGTATAATACATACGGTTATGAAAATTGGTGATAATATGATGCCATTGGAACACGTCTAAAACTAGTATCACATCATAGTAAGATATTTGATATAACTGTAAGCAACTGCTCTGGTACAATGTATATTCAGAATCATTTGGAGGCTTAAATCAAGGCACAGCTTCTTAATTACCCACTTGACAAATTTGGAAGCTAGAAAATTTTTATGACTTGTTTATCTGTTTCCCTTGACGAGCCTAATTTTCACCAAATCATCTTGCTTGTTTATCATCCAGTTACTTATAGGTTAAGACATGGATTTGCTCATTCATCCTCAAAATAGACTCGATTTTTCCTTTTCCTTAGGATGTGATTTTACTCTTCAGCTGACTGAAACCTTAAAACATGAATTTATGTATTTAAATATAACTTCAAAGCCAAATATGCTAATCTCTGGTCATTCTAATCAAACCTAAGAACACTAAAGTCAATAGTATTAAGGGACCATTAAACTATCAGGAAAATATTTTGTATTGTACCAATGTTTTTAAACAAATCAATCCCCATTAAATAAAGTTAAAGAACTAACATCAGCTTTCCTATATGCTATGTGACCTCAAGCAAGTTACAATCTTTAGGCATCACCTAATGTGCAAAATAAAGCCAGTACTAATAATGGCCTTTTAGCATTTTAATGTCAATGATGAAACAAAGCACATTATAACTTATAAATACATGTATATATTTATAAAGTAATATATGACTGTTGGTAATATTCTCTATTTGAAATTATTTCACCTCTACACCTCAGGGCAATGAGGGGACAGATAATGATTTCATTGGTTCTATAGAACACACAGTATATCGGTGTGCATGCATGTGTTCTGAACATATACCATTTGATTACAGTGCTAGTAGATATAGACAGATTTACTTGCAGATACCTCTTGCAGATCAGTAGGGTACAGAAGAGTGCACTCAAAATGGAAGTTGCCTTAAGAACTATAACATCATTGTAAGGTCCTCTTTAGACTGTGTAGGAAAGCAGATTGTTATCCTCACTGAGCCACATGGGCATGGATATTCCTTCTACACTAGCACTTGCAACAGCAAAGAAAGGAGTTTCTACTATTTAGTTGTGTCAGTAGCTGATTATATCAGTGGCCACGTTTTTTTGTACTTCAGGTAGAAACAAGAAAACTTGTTTTAATTTTTGAGGACTAAGGCTCAGTTGCTAGACTATCTGAACATAAACTTAGCTTAACTCAAATCAAAATTTTTATTTAAAATTATTGCTTTATATACTGGCAGTCCAGTATATATGGTGGAAATCACATTTTGGAATTAGACTGGCAAAGTATGTTGTAACCTGTTTTGAATTTGTAAGGAATCAAGTGGTAAATTTTCATTTAATCACCAAACTGAGGATAACATGCAAGGTAACATAACATCTTCCAATTATTACCTGTTGTTTCTGGTATGCAGTGTTAGGATTTATTTTGGACTCTAAAAGTAGAGAGCCTAGAAAACAGAAAAAAGAAAAGACATTCTGTTACGTAGTTGCAAAGCAGCAAGATTAAATATCCCCTTATATACCCACATATTTGATTTTCTGAACATCTAGTGCACATACAACTTCAGTTAAGGAAATATATATATTTTTAAATTAATTAATTAATTAATTGTTAAATTTAATGAGGTTACATTGGTTGGTAACAATTAGATAGTTTACAGATGTACAAGTCCACATCATATCATTCATGCATCGTATTATGTACCCATCACTCAGTATCAGCTCCCCTTCCATCACCTCATATCTGGTGCCCACTCCCACCTCCCCCATTTTTAAAAATATACATTTAAACAGAATTAACTTGTAACCTAAGAAAGGCTTGTTTTATACACATTTACTTTTAATAAGAAGGATCATCTAACAACTTATGGACAGCACACAGTAGTTAAACAGCATAAACAGCATATCACGAAGCCAGTTAATGTGGGTTTAAATCTCTGATATGGGAGCTATCCAGAACGTATCCAGCCATATAATATGAAATACAGAAGCATTTATGGCTGAAGTTTTCCGGACAGCTCTTGTCCAATATTAAATAAATACTATAAAAAATGTAAATAAGCATTATAATAGAAGCTGATCTATCTCTCAAGATTGACAATAAAATTAGAATGCATTGCAAAAGTGTGAAACATCAAGGATATGACCCATAGCTCAATTATATCCCCAAATTATGCTTCTCCTTCAGAAAGATTCCTATTTGTTTCTTAATACAGAAATTACACTTTTCCATGTTCGAACAATCATTTCTCATAGTAAGCTAATTTGCAAATTTGTCCTGCCCCCTGCACATAATCATAAGACTCATGATATTTAGAAAACAAGTGCTGCTTTGTGACAAAGAGCAAAATTTAAGACTACCCTTACATCTCTCCCCTCGGCAACTGGTTCGTTTATACCTCAATTCACAAACCCAAGCTTGTCCAACCCATGGGCCCACATACAGTCCAGAACAGCTTTGAATACAGCCCAACACAAACTCGTAAACTTTCTTAAAACATGAGAATATTTTTGCAAATTTTTTAAATTTAATTTTTTATTTTAGTTCATCAGCTGTTGTTAGTGTATTTTATGTGTGGCCCAAGACAATTCTTCTCTTTCCAAATGTGGCCCAGGGAAGCCAAAAGACTGGATACCCCCCTGTACTAAAGACAAGTTCTGGCCCAAAATGCTTAAGGAGGAGGTTTCTCTGCACCTGTCTCTCATCTAAAGCTTTCATTTCTTCTCATATAACACTTAACAGTTGCTTTGCTCATTCCAAATAGTGACTAGACAGCTGAGAAAAAGCTGTTCTAGATTTAATTAGGTTGACTAATTTTATGATACTGTCCCACATTAATGATCTACTGACCATTTACTATTATGTGCTCATAACAGTATTAAGTGATATTGATATAGTAAAATACCAGCATTTACCAAGTTGTGATAATTTACAAACACCCTGTGCACATGAACAGCTTCCCACTTCACTCTAATCCTCTCACTGTGTCTAGCAGTTTGGCAGTTCCTCAAATTAGTTACCAGCAATTCCACTTCTATATACCCAAGAGAAATGAAAACACATGTGCACACAAATACATGTACCAGTACACATAAGTTCATGGCAGCATTACTCACAATAGCAAGAAAGCAGAAACAATCCAAATGTCCAAAAACTGAAGAATGGCTAAATAAAATGAAATACTATTCAGCTATACAAAGAAATGAAGTTGATACCTGCTATATAAACCTTGAAATCATAAGTGAAGGAAGCCAGTCAAAAAAGAACACGTAACGTATTACTATATTTATATGAAATGTTCAGAATATGCAAATTTAGAGAAATATCTGTAGATTAGTGGTTGTTTAGGGCTGGCAGGAAAGGGGAGTGAAGGGGAGTGATTGCTAACAGAGACATGATTTCTGTTTTCTTTTTTTACGGATTTTTTTTTTTCTTTTATTGTTTGAGGGGAGATAGAGCAGGGGGAGGGCCCACAGCAGTCTCCATAGTTGTACATCATCAGTTGTGACATGGTTTCATTCCACACAGGTGGATGTGGGGCCATGTGGGTGGGAACTGAACCGGGGCCTACCACATGGGGATCAGCGGTTAACAGTTGTGCCACTGCTATTCAGCATATGGTTTTGCATGGATTGGGGCTGGGACTTGATCCCTGGACCTTGCAGTCGCAAGGCAAGTGTTCAACCTGCTGAGCCATCCCAGCAGCCCCATGATTTCTTTTTTTTTTTAAAGTATACTTTATTTCTTTTTATTGTTGTTTTTTTTTATTGTTTTTGACAGAGAGAGAGAGATACAGAGACAGAGAGAGAACTGAACTGGGGGAACTCCCCAGTTCAGCATATGGGTCCGCACGGGCCAGGACCAGGATTCAATCCTTGGTCCCCGGCGCTGCAAAGTGGGCGCTGCAAAGTGAGTGCTTAACCCACTGAGCCATCCCGCTTCCCCCATGATTTCTTTTATACAGGACAAAATGTTCTAAAATTAAGATTGTAATGATGTATAACCCTATGAATATATTAAAAAACATTAATTTACACTTTAAATGGGTAAATTATATGGCATGTGAATACTGTTTTAAAAAATTAAAGTGTAAATACTCATACAAAGGAATATCATATATAGAGCAATGTTAATGAATGAACTAAACATGTGAATAGGTATCTTACAAATATGAATCAAAGATGCCTCAGAAAAAAGTATGTAACATATAATAATTCCATTTATATAAAGTTCAAAAAGTGAGGAAAACTAATCTATGGTGCTAGAAGTTATGGTTTTAGAGTGTCGGTTGGGGAGGGGAGACATGAAACAGGCTTCCAAAGTGTTTGTTATGTTGTTTCTTCATCTCTGTGGTTATTTTGTTATATAGTTCATCAAGCTGAATACTTACGATTTGTGTACCTTCTTGAATATTTATTATACTTCAAAAATATCTTTTTTAAGTTTAAGAGAAGGGATAAACAACACACGGCACAGAGCATTGGAGTTATTTCAAGTTGTGCTTTCAAGAAAGCACTGACTTGGCCTGTTGCTAAAACAAAACAAAAAACTGGCAATGGTGTAACTATTATTTTTTAAGTTTCCTTTGCATTTGCTTCAAAACTCTCTCAGTAGTGTCACAGGCTCAGGGTTAATTACAAAGGAAAAAATCACAAGCTGAAATTCAGCCATATACCATGGCTTTGGTCTAAGATATCACTTAGGAAGTCTATCTCTGGTCCCCAAATACCACGTTCCCTAAGCAGTAGAGGTTGTAATAGATGGAACATGAAACAGCCCTTAAGTTTGGGGGCTAAGTAAGGTAAAATGAAAAGACATATTTCTAGTCCATTTTTTAGGTTCCTCATCCCATCTCCTAGTTTCTATCAGACCAAGTTATAAGCACTTCTCCAATCAATGGAAAAGGATCCAGTGGAGTATGAATATGTATTAACACAACCCTCTCCCGAACAAATTTATTTGTATGAGTCGCTATAGTTATAACTATAGTACTGAGAACAATAATTCCATCCTAGTAATATATAGGTATGGATGTGACAGGGTTCAACTGCAGGTGAGAGGCATTCATCATGGTAGCAGACACAAAATGGGAAAAATGAGGAAGATGACCCTTAGTGGGAGATCTTAAGTAACATCAAGAGAGGTAGAAAAGGTTCTCATTAAGGGGTACATATGCTTCTGATAAGAAATAGGCCCAATAAATCTTGATAATAACTGAAGCACATATGAAAGATAGCTCCCAACCCAATTTATTTGAAAAACACATTTATCCTCTCCAATAAAATAGATGCCCTTGTCCCCAAGAGGAATTCACTTTCACCCTCCCAGTGACACCTCCTCCTCACACATCTGAAAAGGACAGTCACACAGACCAAAGAAAGATAAGCCCACACAGCAAACTCCAATATCAAGACCTGAGAAAGGCCTTTCCACTTCCAACCGAAATGACTGAGAAGGAAACAGGGAGACACGAAAAAAAATGGGAGAGAGTAATCAAGCTAAGGGGAAATGCACGTAATGAAATTTGTCATTGCAGGTGAACTGAAGAGTACTCCTTCACAACAAATGCTTGTCAGAGTTTGTTCCAAAGAAGTTCTGATAGGTCTCCAAGTCCACATTTGCACATATACTTCTTCAAAAAAAATAAAAAAGGATCTATATACTATTATCATCAAGAGAAGAACTAAGATCATAAAGTGCTCTCAGAGCACAAGGTCTATAAGTTTAGTGCCCATGCCTTCTTCTATGCACTTCATAGTTTCGGATCTTATGTGGAGGTCCTTAATACACTTTGAGTTAATTTTGGTATATGGTGACAGTTCACAGTCCAGATTCATTCTTTTGCATGTGGTTTTCCAATTTTCCCAGCACCATTTACTGAAGAGGCTTTCTCTTCCCCATTTTATTTTTGCTCCTTTGTCAAAGATTACCTGTCCATATATTTGTGGGTTTATTTCTGGGTTTTCAGTTCTGTTCCATTGGTCTGTATGTCTGTTTTTCTGCCAATACCAAGCAATATGTGATAACATGGACAAACCTTGAAAACATCTTATTAAGCAAAATAAGTCAGAATGAAAGGATCAAGAAACATATGACCTCACTTATAGGTGGAATATAAAACTTAAAGGAACAAAGAAACAAAGACTCATGGACACAGTCAATAGTTTAGTGGTTACCTGAGGGTGGGGTGGAGAGGGGAGTAGGGAGGAGGAATCAAACACACGGTGATGGAAAGTGAGCTGATTCTGGGTGGTGAGCACATAAATGTGATGTATAGACAATGTCATGTAGAATTGTAAACCTGGAAACAATGTAATTGATATCAATTAATGTCACCCCAATAAATTTAACAACAACAACAAAAGACTAAGAAACCAGTGGAAACCTTTCTGGAGGGTCATTTATCTTGATCTACAAAGCTTTTAAAGATACTACTCTTTAGTTCAATAATTCTTCTAAGAATTACGGTATCTTACATCAAGAATATGAATAAAGATATCCCTGGCAGTGTTTGTAATGGTAAAAAACTAGAAACAATCTCTATGCCAGTTGTTCCCAGACTGTGGGGACCTCAAAGTCTAGAAAATCAAAGTTACTTTCATATTACTAAGAGGTTATTTGCATTTTTCACTCTTATTTTCCTCAGTGAGTGTCCATACTGTGATATTGCAACAGACAGAATGCAAATGAGAATCCTTCTTCAAAAATAAATTAAGCCACGAATTACAGAGCTTTGTAAAACTGTAAAGTGACACTCTTCTCACTAAATTTCGTTTCAGAAAAGCTTTTTAAAATCTTAGTTTTGATTTCTAATATGGTAAATATCAATAGATATAATCCACATAAACAAAGCTTTTAAAAATCCTCAATCTTGAGGAAAAGTTTGAAAACTGCTACTCTCTGCCACCAACAGAGTACTGTGTGAATTAAATATATAGTGGAATACTAGCTACTTTTAGATAAGATAGATCTGTATATCCTGACACAAATAAATGCCCCAAATATATTGACAAAAAAAGAGGTCTATACACTCTGGAAATGGGGAAACAATAGTACAGGAGAGGAAATGCTACTCAGAACATTACCAAGACAGAAGCTGTCAAACACTGACAGCAAGAAAAAGTAACAATAAAACAAACGGTACAATTACAAGTATAAATAATTAGGTCATTAAAAATGTTCCCTCCCTGCTTCATGACCTCTTGGTTCCTCCTATAAAATGAAATGTGAGCGTTTTTCTGGTATCGTGTTGCCAACTCCCAAAACACTCCACCAAAACAAAACACCTCCAGGGAGTGGGGTGAAGGTTGCTGGTAGTACATACTAAGGTATCATTCAAAAAGAGTTTAAATCAGCCTGGATACAGCCAGCAGACAGCTTGATTCCTAGTCTAACAAACATTCATATACTGAATTCATGCAAATATTTTTAAATGGAAAGATTTCACATTTAAAAATCTAGATTTTCAGCTGGGTGCAGGAAAAGACCACAAAACTAAACTATCCAATCAAAGAATAAATACACTAAGATTTAGGGTAAAAACAACAACAACAAAACCTCATGGGGATGCTGTATTAACTATATTAAAATGCCTAGCCCAGTGTCTAATATTAATATATAACCAGAACTCAATACTTATTTCACTAGCATCACTGTACTGTTGAATAGTAGAAATATTGATAATGATGATCCAAAACACATCACAAACAAAAGATTAAACCAGCAGTTCATTATACCACTTAAGAAAAACATGCTGGCATACATTTAGGAAACATTCCATAAAAATTGTTGAGATTTTAATCTGGTACACAGTTTTAGAAGATATCTCCTTTAACTGGAGATATTAGTTTCTGTAACTTCTATGGTTCTATTTTCAATATCAACCAACCAACCAGATTCAGGTAGTATGGGAGTATCTGGTTTGGGGTTAAGGCCTTAGCTTAGATTTGAATAAACACTTAAGGATTTCAGAATAAATAGCTCCAGCTCTGTCACACTTGAGTAAGCAGTTCAACCCCCAGGCTTCTCCATATATTGTTCTTATCAATACTCAATGCTATGGGCAGGATACTATGCTTCATTGGCAGGAAGAAAACACCATCAAAAATGAGTTAATGAAAGTCCAAAATCTCATCTGGACAGGAGACTAGTATATGCTTTAAACCTATAGTAGGTATGTGTTCCAAGTCCCCCTCACCCGATTTTTGTGGCTCACAGATTACACATGGCACTTAAAAACTGAAACAAAAGTTTATTAAAATAATAGTAGCATTATATTAAAAGGTTCTATACCTGTGTCAAGCCTTCACTATACTCTAGCTCCGCTACCTATATCCAATGTAGTTAATGGTCCTCAAACTTTCAGTTATCACATGCAACAGATGATATATAAGGGTTTGGTTACCCTAAGCCTGTTAATTTTCTACAAAGTAGGTCTACACAAGAAAAAAAAAATGTTTAAATCAACTTTTCAAATAAAATGTTTCTTCCAGTACTAACACTAAGCTCTTCCTGGCAGCTAAATCTGGAATGATTCCTGTATGTAAGAGTCTACACTACTTATTGATCTGTAGGAATAGCAGTAATTTCAAACTGCCAGTGGAGGTAGTAAAAACTGTAATGGAGAAGAGTGGAATGGTTTGAACATAAAATGAGGAGCAAGGGAGGAATGATACTATCCTCACGTCAGCAAGTTAACAAATACAGCAAAAGCTGAAAGAAAAAACTAAGTCATCTTTATTGGAAGATGGAACTTTGCAGGTATATAGCTACAATAAAACTGGAGAAATTAGGTTAACCTCCCTTTACTGAAGAAAAATACATGTTCCCACAACATATTTTGCCAGACAGAACCTGTACTGAATAATGATGCAATCCAGAAAATGGGTTCAGCAGCTTAGTGGGACATCTATCTCTTCCAAGGCAAGGTGGGCTACAGATTTGCGAAACCACTTAGCTTTAGGAGAAAGAGCATACTTATCCAGACAGATGTGCCCTGTAACAGGGTGGCCACAGGTACTTCCATTCAGAAATTGCATTCCTGATTTTCAGGTATGTGTAAGCTCCTCTAACAGGATGAATGATTCATTTTATAGAAAAACAGAAATACTTCTATTCTGCTCATCACAATTAAAAGAAAATTCTCGATTATCTTATAATGGAGAATTGGGAAAAGCACACAATAAGGAATAACACAAATTAGCAGTTAATACAAAAACTCCCATGTTTGGCTTAGAATTAAACTGTAATTTTAAATATGGTTAGGCTAAAAACTGTTTTCCTTTTCTTTGAGATAAACACTGAGTCTAGCTATAAAAGTAGCAAATGCAAGCAGACAGCAATATAGGAATTATGACACTGTAAACAGTTAATGATAGCTAAATAATCAATACTAGTTTCAAATCACAAGCTAGATATCTCAATCAAACCCAGTTTGAAAATGACCTTACTTCTTAACCAAGCTATGTTACTTCCCCATTGGTAAAATAAGGCTAGTAATAGTACTTACACCAGAGGATGCAAGTAAAGTCTCTGACACACAGTAGGCACTCAATAAATTTTGATTATTATTATTTGAAGTTTTCCTGTTAGAAAAAATGTTACTCATCAAACTAAAGATTATTTATAATATTTCATAAGTATTCTAGAATATTCTAAGCCCACTCTTTGAATTTAGATCTCCTTACAACTTAAATTTAACAAAGGCACATCAGTTAATTTATTTCATCTCTCTTTCCACATTAGATAAAAATTAAATCTCTCAGCCATTCAACTTGCCTTACTGCAGGACCCCAAACCTTCCAAAGGGAGGGAGGGAGGTTAGGGGCCATTACTAAGGTGGCAAAAATAAAAATGAGGGAAAAAACCAGATTCCTATATTATTATGTTAGAAGAGTATGATAAACATACGTAATGCTTACAAAATACTTTTAAACAAAAGAATTTGTAAAATGAGTCCAATTAAACAAATAATGTGAAGGTCATGTTATGACTTATTTGAAATTATTATGAGATTTCAAAGAACTGATCTCAAATTTATACATGCTTTCATCTCAAAAGAAGTTAACTGATGGGAAGCTGGGATGGCTCAGCGAGTTAAGCATTCGCTTTGCAGCCCTGGAGCCTGAGGATCGAATCCCGGCTCCGGCCCAGTCGGACCCATACGCTGAACTGGGGTGTGCCCCCAGTTCAGTTCTTACCAGGGCCTATGCGGGAGGCTCTCGGCCCAGTTCCTGCCCTACACAGCTTCGCGTCCACCTGTGGAGTGAAACTAAATGGAAAACCAATGATGTGCAACTATGGAGACTGCTCTGGGCCCTCCCCTGTCTCTCTGTCTCTCTCTCTGTCAAAAAAAAAACCACAATAAAAATAAATCTTAAAAAAAAAAAAAAGTTAACTGAACCCACAAAGCACCCATACTTTCCAACTCACTATGTAAAAAGTTACCCAAGCATCCACAGATGGAGAGGATATAGTTGTCATAGTCATATACAAAAACACAATAACACTTTGACATTCAAACTTTAAAGAGGCAAGAATAAGGTGACCAAATTTTAACATTGGTAAAGCGGAACACCATTGACGGGGGTGGGGGGTGG
>PVKE010021849.1:0-26116 GCA_004027555.1 Craseonycteris thonglongyai
TGATTGTTACCAACCAATGTCACCCCATTAAATTTAACAATAAAATATAATAATATTATAAAAAAAATAATAAAATTATTTTTGTTTATTATTTTTTATTGTTGTTCAATAATAAATATCCTTAGAAATAGCTGGTGCCCGCCACCCTACCAATATTTTAGAATGCGCCCTAGGGTATAAAAAGGTTGGGAACCCCTGGTTTATATTCTTCATCTGTCTTTACCAAGATACATAAAAAGTAGTGAACTATAATGAACTGCCTTCTGAGAGAAGCTGGAAGATTTCAGTTGTGTTGCTCTTAAAAAGGAGGTGGAGCCAGGATGGCTCAGTGGGTTAAGCGCTCACTTTGCAACCCTGGGGACTGAGGATCAAATCCTGGCCCTGGCCCATATGGACCCATATGCTGAACTGTGGAGTGCCCCCAGTTCAGTTCTCACCGGGGCAAGATCCCAGCCCAGTTCCTGACCTGTGCAGCCCCGTGCCCACCTGTGGAATAAAACTATGTGGAAAAACCGATGATGTGCAATTATGGAGACTGTTCTGGGCCCTCTCCCTTCTATCGGTCTCTGTCTGTGTATCTCTCTCTTTCTGTCAAAAACAATAAAAATAAATCTTTAAAAAGGAGGTGATGTACAACATACCTATCTGTCTGACACATGCCAAGCAATGATAGCTGATGTTAATAGGAAAGTCAGATGTGTTCACTTCTGAAGAGACAGCTCACACAAGCATCAGTGTTTCATAAAAGCTTACCGTATTTTCCTGGCCTCTAAATCTAAATGGTCGAGCACTTCCATTCTGAAAAAAAAAAGATAAATGCATGTGTAAGGTAGTTATTTTTTTCCTGTCCCCAGGTTTGACATTAGGCATCTATTTTGATTCACACAAAAACTCCGGGGCAACTGTGAGATAGATTGAATGTGAGGGGTGTTGAGTTTAATCTGACATGGAATTTTTTAATGGGGCAGTTTGTGACAGGTTCATCAGGCACGAGGCTGTTTGTATGAGAAAACTGAGCCATGGAGGTGTAAAATCAGAAACTCTGAGGGCAACATGAGTATTCCGGTGATGTGTATGCTTTTCAGCCTTGCTTAGAAAAGAAAAGGGGGCACCAGTTAGAGGCAAGACCTCTCACTAACAGAGAGGTGTGGCCATCATCATCACCATCACATGCCTAAGGAGCTCTTGTTGTGGAAACTTCTTACCCCAGGATAAGGGCATAAGGGAAGGATCTCTGCAGATTGGCTAAAGCATCTTCCCAGGGGGCCTCAGTGTGTTCAGCCCTTCCACCCCCCACCTAGTTGCTCTTTCTCCTCAGCAAATGGCTTAGCACAGTATGTCCAATAGGCTTGTGATGTGAGTCATAAACACCTGTCATTTTAATTTTTAAATAAAAAAGAAACAAGTAATATTAATTTAATCTTATTTCTCAATGTCTTTAAAATATTATCATTTCAACATATAATCAATAGTAAATAATTGAGATGCCTCATATATATATATATATATATATATATATATATTTATTTATTTATTTATTTATTTATTTATTTTATTTTATTTTTTATAGTAAGACTTTGAGACCCAGTGTGTATTTTGCACTTTGAGCACATTTCCTTTTGAATTAGTCACGTTTCAAGTGCTTAATAACCATATGTGGCTTGTGGCTACATATAATTAGGTTGTGCAGCTAAAACTGCTCCAAGCGTCATTCTCGTGGGTGACTAATACATGGCTTCAGGAGCTTGAGCAGCTTTTCCATCCATGATTGCGTCCGCAAGGTGTCCGGTGACCACTTCCCCTTTTGTCAGCTCCCAAGGCTCTGAGCTGCAGGACTATTTAGTGCCACCTTTCTGAGCTCTGCCCCTAGGGGGCAGCTTGAAAGGTGTTCTCATAGCCCTCTAGTAACTGCTGTTAGCATGCACAGGATGGCAAAAACAACTCTAGAGCTCAAGTTAGCAGGAACCCTGCAAGTCTCCCCTCTCTGACAGCTCTTTCCGCCATTGCTGGGAGCAGGCCCCCGCCGTGGAGTTGGCCCTGGGAGTAAGGCAGCTGAGCTCAGTGGGGCTCGTTCCTTTCTGCCATGTGCACAATTACACTGTCTAGGAAGCTGCCAAGCTGCATGTTCCTCTTCATTTGCCCTCTCCCTCTCCTGTGATGCTCAGAGCATGACCTACCCCATATCCATTTCACCCCTTTCTTCTACCTAAGGAAACTTCTTGGAAAAGCTGCCTAACCCCAGAGTCATGAGCAGACCTGTATGGTCTTAGCACAACTCCATGCCTCTTGCCATTGGCTGATTGAAATGTCAGGACTGAGTTGACCAGTACATGGAATTCTCTGGAACAAACCAATTTGAGTCAATTAGATACTAGAGGCACTGTGATGAGAGTGCCTGGGTAAGAAATTTCTTCTCCTAAGACTGAACCACTGGAAGCAATAGCTATTTTCTCTTTGGCTGGACATTGCAGCATGCAGATGTGAAGTCAGAAACTACTGTAGCTATTTTTGCTGCCAGCAAGGAGAGCTCCATGGATGAGACCAATACACAAAGGGAACAGGCTGTGGAACTGTGGGGAAGAGAGCTGGAGCCAATGGGTTAAACTGATTCTGAAGCCCACCTTACACAGTTACACATGCAGTGCTTTTCTGAGTGTTTAAGCAGTTTGTGCAGGTCCCCTGTGACTTGTAGTTAGCAGGAGTCTACCTGGCTGAAACAGGCACACAAATTGAACTAGTGAAACATCCCTGCATAATTTATAGCGCCTAATAGCAGGGAAGCAAATAAAATTTCTTCAATTTATTTGCATATACAGAGAGAGAGGATGGGGTGGGGGTGGGGGGGAGAGGCTAATAGTCTAAGCCCCTATAGTTAGGATTAAAATGATGGATACACACCAAATTGGACAGCATAAGGTAAGTAACATGGAGGATCTGCTGACTCCTCCTAGGATAGGGTCACATAGTCAATCTGATAAATAAGTAAGTATAGTTAGCATACAACATTATTAGTTTCAGTTGTATAACATAGTTATTCAACATTTATATACCCTGCAAAGTGATCACCACTATAGGTCTAGTAACTGCCACCATATAAAATTACTAGTATTACAGCATTATTGGCTATATTCCCCATATTGCATACTATATCCCCGTGAATGATTTATTTTATAACTGAAAGTTTTGTTTAATTAGAACCATTCTAAAAAATTAGAGATTATAGCCACTCTACAGATAAATTTCTTTTAGGAATTGGAAGAAATAGCAATATATAAATAATGAATCTTTGGGAAATATACTGTCAAGAAAACTTTATCTGGTCCCTTGGTGTAGGTGACATGACACATTTTGTTGTACAAGTGACCACCTCAGTTAGCCCAACAGAAAAATGGTAAGACAAATCCTCACATCCCCTTCTCAGTAGGCCATTCAGCCTTACTCTTTCCAGGATCACAAACTCTATACTTTCTATCTCCAGCAACTGCTTCAAAGCCTCCTGTCTGTAAAAAGGGCAGTTGGCTTCACAGATTCACCTCCAACACTGGAAAGCAGCTCTGGGCCCTGACCTTGTGAGAATGATTGTCTCCCCCACCAATTTATCTGGTCTAAAAAAGCTGAGTAGTGCAGCTCTCTTAATTTCTTGAGGGCTTGTTTTTGGCTTGTTCTGTGAGGATTATTTTCATTGTTTTCCATGAGTTGCTAGTTCCCAGTTCTAACTTGACTTCACTCAGATCAGAGATTTGTCTTCCTATGTTCTATATAAGAACATCAATGGGAAAGCTGGGATGGCTCAGCGGGTTAAGCGCTCGCTTTGAAGCCCCGGGGACCGAGGATCAAGTCCTGGCCCCGGCCCCGGCCTGTGTGGAACCATATGCCCTGCACAGCCCTGTGCCCGCCTGTGGAGTGAAACTATATGGAACACTAATGTCAACTATGGAGACTGCTCTGGGCCCTCCCCCTTCTCTCTGTCTCTCTCTGGCTCTGTTTCTCTCTGTCAAAAATCAATAAAATAAATCCTTAAAAAAAGAACATCAAAACCATCCTAAGTGAATCTGTACAACCTCTAATCTCTCCATCTCTAATTCTTTTCCTATCACTCAATTCAGAGGAAGGTTTTAGTCTTTGCTAATATTTATTCTTCTTGAAATATCAACTAAACCAAAATTTTAGGCTTTGGCTTCTTTCTCTCCATTAACTTATCTAAAAGGACAGTAAAATATAGAAGATCTAAGTCTGAGATTCTAGATCATATTCCCTGTCTTTGAATTCTGGCTCAGCCACTCAATAGCTGGGTAGCTTTGGGAAAGTTAACAAGTTAGTTTTCTTTTCTAATCCATTGGGATAAAATTTCTGTCACATGAGAATCAAAGTAGCTGATGCATGTAAAGCATTTAAAACATTAAGTGCATTAAAGTTAAAACAATCTGTCACATTACAAGCACCCAGTAAATGTGGTTGCTATAAAGCCTATTTCATAAGGAACTTAAAATGTTGTCTCTCATGTAATAATATCTCAACAGCTGTCAGCTGCTAATTTACTGTTATTACCACTATCATAGTTATGCTATTCCTCCTGACCTTTGTAACCAAAGGACTAACGGGATACTTGGAAAGGGAACAGAAAGGATGTGTGATCATCCAGATTTGGATTCAAATATTATCTATGTTACTTACAAGTATGTGACCTTGGGCAAATCAATTATAGACTCTGATTCACAGTTTTCTAATCCAGAGAATGGGGTTAATCAAGAATATTAAATGAAAAGTGTTTGGGTGAAGAAGAATAACACTTGCCATAAAAACACATGACACTTAGATGTTGAAAATTATGACCTTCCTGGTGAGCTTCAAGTAAAATGATTTAGTAAATGAGGATGTTGTATTATTGACTAATATATAGTTCATATTATAAACTATTATTTTTACCTGTGGCAATGCTGACTCTATCTACACATTAATGAAGACAACTGCATAAACAATTTTGTAGAATTTCCATTGTTGTTAAGGTACACCTTTTTACTTTTAGTTTGTATCCTAAATTGCAACACTGGAACCCCTTTCACAGCTATAAAAAAAAAAAAAAATCAACACAAGTACATACAATATTTCGGACAATTAGCTAAAGATACACAATGCCAAATATAAATGGTTATGACAGGGCCCATCAGTAACAAATTGACTCGATTTACGGATTAGTCACATTTTTCCACTCAGAGCTCTTATTCGGCGATTTAGGTATTACAGAGAAGTCTCCACCAACATCACCAACCACATACTCACACATACACACACACCTCACATCACACGCACACATACATATTGTGTTGGGTGTAATAGAATGAGTTCTGTTTGACAGACAAGTCTTAAACACCCACTATCCTCACTGGCTACACCATCATTGATCCCCCTTACACATCAGCTTAACAGAGGATAGGTGATCCATTACACTTGCCCCATTTGAACAAGAATTCAGGAGGCACTGCTCAGTAATAGGGTGAGCTTAGAGGTCCCGAAGGACTTAACGGAGTTCAAACAATTTTATATTGCATTTGAAAATACTTTTATTTTCAGAGCTTGTTGAGTCTTTGGAAAGCTATGCATATTGTAAAATAATTTATTATTGTTGTTAAGAGTTTCTCTCAAGAAGCTGCAAGTACTCGCCAATAATACAAATTAAGCAAATATAAAAACTCAAAGATGGAAACAAAAGTGAACTTTGTTATTAGAGAAGAGATACTGAAGTTTTATTGGACAGAGAAAATGATACCCTAGTGTGCTAAAAACCATCTGAGAGGCTTGATAAGTTTTCTCAAAGATTTTTTTTCAAAGGGGTCTTCTTATTTTAAGAGCATTTTATCACATAAGACAAGAATAGATGAAGCATGTTCTACTTTCCTAGAATAAGCTATATATAAACTGACAGTGAGGATAAGCTGAGCCAGTGGTATTTGGGGCTAGACAAATGTTTCAATTGTTATTTTTTAGTGTTTGGGTTTTTATAAACCAAAAACATGTTTTGCCCTAAGCCCTTTCCCCTGGATTTTAACAAGTTGTGTGTACTTGAAGGGAAATCAAATCCATATGTGTCGAATCTATTTACATTTAAATCATTAAAGTGTTTTTTGTAAGATTATTTAGGTGACCAGGAAACCTTTGGGGCATCTTTAGAGTTCTACTTCCCACACCACAGAAGTCCTCATTCTATAAAGAGGTCATATTTGTTCATAGGCCCTCTAGGCTGACCTTATTATACATTCATAAACCAGATCCCTGAGAACATTCTAATTTAATGGATTAATACCACATGATTGCTCAACTCTGAGAAAGAAAAATGTTCTGTATATGTGCTACAAAAAAAAAAAAAAAAAAAAAAAAAAAAAGTACTCCAAAGGCCCCTAAGATAGCAGAAACTATGTCTTCTCCTTGTCCAATATTGGGATGAGTCAACAGATGAATTAGGAATAAAAATATACCCTATAAACACAAAATAAGGATAAGTAAAGGCTTGAAATAGATCCAGAATAGTTCTTGGGATTATCAGAAATACTGAAGAATGGGAGGAAAAAGAAATCCTACACAGTAGGCCATGTAATGAATAATGCACCTGAAGGGCTTGTTCCCACAGGTCCTTGCAACACAACTGTAGGGGGAAGAAAACCTAGGAATGTTATTGCATCATTCTTTGCAAAGATTGTATTTTATGCAGGGCTGAGGCAGGAATAAATAATGGTCATTAATTCTAAGTTGCCCTGCAAAGACTTGCCAGAGCTTCGCATTGAACCTTTCCAGGATACACAATAGGACTGCATTAACTAGAGACCATGCCCAGGCAAAAGGAGGTTTTCCTTAAATATTGTTTTCATTTCTTGTTGAGAGAAAGCTTCTTTTTGAATATACCAGTAAAACTAAACCTTTCAGCAAGACTAAGTCCAATTACAACTCAACATACCACATTATAAAAGTTAAAATTTATTTTAGTGATTGAGTACTATCTATGTAAAGAACTTTATAAAAGCTATTGTAAAATACACCAAGTTTAATGAAAAAAATAATAAAGGAGGTTTTATCTTTTAATGGACAATGAGAAATCAGCAAGATGTCCTAGGGTCTCTCTTTCTGAAACAAGCTATAGATCGTGACAGGACACATGAATAGAGCTGAACTGCGGAGAACTTTGATCATGGCCAAACTAAGAAATATTCACCAAAACCTGGAGTGATCTTTAGTTTTAATGTAGCTGCTATTTTTCAATTATTAGCAAGAAACTCAGTGCTCAGTAAATGTTTATGAAGAGCGGTAGGTAAAAGGATCACACATACAAGCACACACAGACACACACATATTTCCTCACCACGTTAGAAATCACATTTCAGCTCACTATATCTTGGTACAAAAATGCCAGTGTGCACTAGAGTAAAACCTTTAGCTCTCTTGAACACAGACTAGAGGTAGAGGAACAGGGTCTAAGAGCTGAGAGCTAACAATTGCATGCCAGTCTTGGAGCAGCCATTGATATACAACTAACTCTCAAAATAATCCTGTGTGGGAAGTTAAACTAACATATGTTGACTGTCTTCTCCATTAACTTGGCACAGATTAATTAAATCATTTAATTTACCCAAGGAACCTGGACCTGTTTTTTGCAGTTTGCCTTTTTCACTTTTTAAAATGGAACAGGTATGTCAAATATTCTACAACTTTTTAGTGGTTACATGGTATTGCACTGAATTAATATACCATATTTTATGAAATAATCTGTTGTTGAACATTTATGAAATTTCTAATGCTTTACTTTAAAATATAATACAATAAGCTTTTCATTAAATAAGTTTTTGTTTACCTCTACAATAGTTTATCGTTCAGTTCTAAACAATAATTTATCAAACTCTATTACTAGAAACAAATTTCTGGGTCAAAGAACTGGCGTATTTTAAAGCATTTTGATTTGTGTATCAACTTCTTTTCTAATATATAAAATCGATTTTTATTCCCTGCCCAGAGTATAAAAATTCCCTTATAAGACAGTGGTCTCCTATGAGTACATGATCACAACCACTTCCTCATTACTACATATTACTTTTCATTATTAACTCAATACTACTTATTATTACACACATTTTATTAATTTTGTGTTTTTTTCTCCTTTTAAAATTATAATTGCCAGGGATTTGTCTAAGTCATTGCCTTTTCTATTTACATATTTATTTTTTAATTCACAAAGATTCAACTCTCAGAGAAATTGTAGTACTTTTTATTTTTTGCTTTCATTATTTTTCCATTTATCTCTAAAATTCTCTTTATCTTTGACTTAATTTTTAAAAATTTCCTAATAAGTGAATGTAATTTTTATATTTAAATTGTCATTTAATAATGAAAATGTCTGAGGTTGTGATTGTACCCTGAGTGTTGTGTTGATCACATCCTATGTAGATTTCGACATATAATGCTTATATTTTCAAACAGGCTGTAATTGTAGCTTGATTATCTCTTTGAGTCAGTGATGAGTTTAAAGAGTAATTTTAATGTCCAGACAACCAGAGGGTTTTGTTTTTGTTTTAAGTTCTATTACTAATTTTTGGTATGGTTTTATGACTGTGTGAGATCTGGGTCTATATACCCGAGTTTAACTTTGAGCAATTTATTAACTTTTAAGGTGGCATTTTTTAAACCTGTTGTTGTTATTGTTTAACAAATATAACACTTTTTTTTTAACTTTAAAACTTAATTGAAACCACAATATACAAATAGAGAAAAAGCAGATCATTTTTAGTTAAATAGAGAATTGAGAATACAAGAAACTAAATCACAATTAGGACCTCTTAGTATTGACAAAGGCAATCCCAAGGATTTCTTAAAACCCAGTGGCTTTGCACAGCATAATTTGTTTTAGTACATCATCAATAGTTATGTTTCATAGATCCTTGAAAACAAGGCAAATTATTTTTTCATACAGATTTTTATATATAACTATTAATTCAAGGCAATCGATAATAATTTAGATAATTTATGTGCTCGTTTAAACGTCAGAATGCTTATATTATCAGAATGTTCTTCCGTGTCCTCTAAATTTATTTTGTTTTCTACCATTATTTTTTATATCTTTTCATTTTCTTGGAAATTTTGAGAGAATTTTTCAAGTTTGTTCCTTCCGTCATTGATTAGATTTTCTGTTACTGATTCTGATTTTTTTTTACCATTTCCAATAAAGATTTTAGTTTTGTCACTGCATATTAGTTTGATATGTGCTAGGCATTGTTGTAATTACTTTAATCCTCTCTATAATTCAATGGAATAGGTACTATTTTAATCCCTGCTGTACAGACAAGGCCACCAAGGCTCAGCAAGGTCTAGTGACTTGCCCAAGGTCACTCAGCTAAGAAGACATAGAGCTAGGTTTTGAAGGATTTGATTCCAGAGTCCTTATTATGAATTGCACTTTCTTAGACACAGTTTATAAAGAATTATAGTATGTCATTTTCACATTGCTCTATTATTTGCATTTCTTCAGGATTTTATTCTCTAGTTTCTATTGTTCATATTTATTAAAAGTTATTTCATCTCATTTTTTTCTCTCCCTCACTCACACACACACACACACACACACACACACACACACACACTACCTCCTTTCTTCCCACCCTCCCACCACATCTAGCAGTATAACCAGAACCAGGTTTTGGACTGGTGCTTGGATTCCTTTCCATTATGAAATTGGAGTGCATTGTAGATGCAATCTCAGATCCTGTACCAACTGGCCCAGGTCCTGGTTATACTGTTATGTTTGCTCCCTCTTTGCAGCCCCTGTAATCGATTTATGCACACCAACACTCTGAGCAGCAGTTATAACATTTTCCCTTCCTTTCAGAGTTGGAGTGCCCCACTACACCTGCCTTTCAGGCAGTGGGCTGGCTCTTGGCTGCTGACACATATGGGGTACTCTGTTTCCAATATCCTAAACGAATCAATACCCTGGGAGCCTTGTATGAGAGCTTTAAATAGCCCCTGCCTGCTTTCTAATTTCTGATCCACAGAGATGTGCATTTTCTGTGTCAACAACTTGTATTTCAGCTTTTCTTAAATACTATTTTTCTTTCTTGCCTTAACTTTACGTTTGTGTAAAACTTGAAATCATGATACTATCTTTACCAAACTTTTAGGAAATAATTTTGAGGTGTTTTCAGATATTTTCTCTTGTCTCCACTTGATTGCTCTATAGTGTTTTCTTGTGTACTCCTTGTGCTGTTGTGATTTTTCTGAATTATTTATTTTAGAAAAAAAATGATTGATTTAGAGTTAGTGTTTGCTAGCAGATAAAGTCTGTGACTTGCCTGTGGCCTTGTGTGTGTTCATTTATAATGAGAAATGATTTACAACTGGAAGGAAAATTAAGGTGCACAATTTCTAGTTTAATTCCCAATGACAGGCTCACATCTTGTTAGTACATTTGTCATGGACTTAGAATTTCTCTTATACTCAATCAATGCCTGGTTCCCATCCTGATAAATTAATGCCAGCATGCCCTTCCTGTATCTGCTCTCACCTCTAACTCTTTATTTGTTGAGATTTAAACTCCCAGAATGCAGCATGCCACAGTCAATCCTTCTCCTTCCTTCTCTTCTAGTCTTCTACACACATTTCCTGCTACATGTTTTCCTAGGTGTTAAAAACTCCAAATAAATAAAGAAGAGAAATTGATGATGGTTCAACCTGTGAACCAAAAAATAAGTAGCCATACAACTGCATGGTTGTCACTCTATTTTTGCCTTGGTACAGATCTTAGGTCTCTGAGTCAGGGTATAGCACTGAGACAGGCACCACAAATCTCCCAATTTCATCTAAAATGGTCAGTTTCAGTTTATTCCAGCAGGTAAAGCACACCTAGGTCAACAATTTTAATTTATATTTCCACCCCATATGCTTTATAATTGATAAACTTTCTTCCATGTTCTGGCAATATGTTAGCTGTCAGTTTTAGTTTTTATAAATGGTCATTCTTTTTGCTGTCTTTATGGTTATTTGAGTAGGAAGTTAAGAGAGAGTGTGTCAGGGGTTTGTTACCCAAATGACTTTATACCAGAAATTAGCTGATGATTTGATTTTTCAATAGAGTTTTAATTATAATAATAATAATTACATTAATAGTTGCCTGCAACCATTACCAATTAATAAGATCTTATTTCACTATGTTGGCAAGAAAATTCTAGTTCTTTCCTTTAGAGTAGACATTCTAAAAATCTTGATTAGACTACTCAGGGGCCACCTATTGAAACTCCCTAATTGCATGATATGATGAGACTCTGCTTACTCAATTTTTAGTCAGTTTGGTCCAACCTAAACTGTAAGACACAGAAATATCTTTGATATAAGAAGTCTCAGTTCAATTATTTTTTTGTTCAGAACCACTGTTATACATATTGCTTCTTTGTATGACTTTAGAGAAAGTTATACCCTTATGAAGAAATGTTACTTACACCTCTTAAACAATTGCTATTTTGCTAGAAAAATTTCCAAATAAATAAAGAAATACACAACCTAACGATATGGTTTCCCTTACAGTTCTTTACTGTGTAACTTACACAGCTGTTCATGACAAACCTGCTTTTGTGCCCTTTATCATGAGAAAACTTTAGCGATCACAACACTTATGAACAACTGCTCACTCTCCTGAAATTCCACTAAAATGGGACAAACAAACAAAATGTGTATATAGAATCATTTTCCCACAAGGATAAAGTGCAAGAGAGAAAGAAATGGCAATCAAATTGTGGAATCTAAAAAGCAAAAGAATGAAGGATAAGTGAAATAGCAGAAATTAAATATCTGAATATTAAATTGCCAATAGGAAAAGCTGAAAACTATTTGCACCGTGGAACTCCTATGATGGCTAGAAATTAGCAGCACTAGATAACTATTTTGTGGATAGGTATGAGGGGGAGATAAATTCAAAGGTATTAAAGAATAAAGGAAGACTGCCTAAGGTGGGGGGGAACAGAAAGGGACAACCTCAACTCTACCCCACTCCCCAAAATTATGCTGAGGTGGGAGGACCTGTGGGAATGGGGTACATTGGACACTGCAGTACAGGAAGATGTTGCCAGATACCCCCAGTATATCTGGTCTTATTGAGAGGGAAGCCTCCAATAATAATACACAACGTGCATGTTTTTCATGAGCTGGGGAATAAAAAAGAGTACACACCATTTAGGAAGAACTTGCATTAGAAAACTCTGGAAAGGAGGCAGTATGTTCGCTTGTACCTGCTGGAGTCCATCCTGGCTTCCCACTTCTTTTTCCCACCAGCCTGGCTGCTACCACTGTGGTTCCACAGGCTTCCCTCTCCCTGAGAGCTGGTCTACCATTACTCTTCCTCCCCTGATAGGAAAAACTGCACCTATTCTTGACAGAGTGTGGAAAAATCCCTATTGTCTTAGTGTCAAAACAGTCAATAGTCTATACTGACAAAACACATTAGAAAGGCCAAAACAAACTTTGAAAGTATAGAGTCATTTTTTTCTAAGTCCTACATGCCTACCTCAACTATCTGGTCATAGATTGATGTGATTTGATTGATTCCCTTCAGAAAATACCAGCTTTCCTTCCTTCTTTTTCCCAGTTTTGAGCTCATTGGGCAAGTTTTACCCAGATCCTGTATTTACTAAGATGAGAAAAGTAAGTATCGTGGGATTATGTGCTAGAAAGGGAGTTGCTAGGAACCAAATCACACTGAAATTGAGAAGGGGAAGCCAGGATGGCTCAGAAGGTTAAGGGCTCACTTTATAGCCATAGGGTCCAAGGATTGAATCCTGGCCCTGGCCTGTGTGGACCCATATGCTAAACTAAGGTGTGCCCTCTAGTTCGGTTCTTGCTGGGGTGAGCTTCCCATGTGGGAGGCCCCTGTCTGGTTCCTTCCATGTGTGGCCCTCCATGTGGAACGAAACCATGTCGAAAACTGATGACATAAAACTATGAAAACTGCTCTGAGCCCTCCCCCTTCTCTCTGTGTTTCTCTCTCTCTGTCAAAAACAATAACAAAAATAAAAATAAATAAAAAATAAATTGAGAAGAAAAATATAGAAATAAATTATGATTAAAGAAACCTGAATTTTTCAAAGAAAATGATAAAAATAAGTTATTACTTTAATAGGTCTCAGTTATTTTGTCTATAAGAAGAGTACTTTTACCATCCACTTCTTTCTTGAACTCCCTCGCAAGTTGGCTCATGTGAAAAAGCAAACATTTAATAGGTCACTTCTTTTGCCTTCTCATAGCACCTTCACAGGCAGAAAGTTCCCCTCCCCACATGCTCTTTCCCACCCCTTCTGATGCATGCCAAGATTCTTTTTCCATAGAAGAGCTTATGGATTCCCATCACAGTAGACATATTGAGACATTTATTGCACCAAGGAAAATTAAGTAATTTTAAATTTAGTATGAGAACATGATCTATTATGTAGATTATTCATTAGGAAATAAGGCCTACTCCTCCAACTACCTGACAGGACAGACTTTCAAAGATATTTTCAAGACAAGATGGAATTGTGCTGAATACAAGAAGAAACAGTATGAATTTATGGCTGTATGTGTCACTGAATGTGGGCTGGAACTCACACTTGTCCTCATTGTTAAATAATATATGGTGATCAGATTTGGTTAAAGAAAGTCCCAAATGCAAAATTAAGTAGGCATTCTATACTACAATGGAGCCCCAGACGTTTTTAGAATGGGGGTATCCAACCTTTTGGCTTCTCTGGGTCACATTGGAAGAATTCTCTTGGGCCACATAAAATATACTAAAACTAGCTGGCGAACTAAAAAAAAAAAAAAAAGAAAAGAAAGAAATTGCAAAAATATCTGATAATGTTTTAAGGAAGTTTATAAATTTGGATTAGGCCACATTCAAAGCTGTCCTGGGCCACATGCAACCTGGGGGCCATGGGTTGGACAAACTTGCTTTAGAATTTATTAAAAGAAATGAGCCTTTGTCTCAGAAAAAGGTAGGGAGGAAGTTATGCTTAAAATTGCAAGGGCTTATGGACTTTTTAGAAGCCATTGATGCTCCCTTAACAATTGAATATGAATTCTTTATTTTCAAAATAAAGAATAGGTAACTGAATTCTTGTGAATGTAATTTTCAAACTCATGTGTAATTAAAAAAAATAATTCTAATGCCTAGCTAAAGTCTTCTCTTGGCTATCTTCTAGTTCAGGAGATAATATAGCATTTGCCATGAGGCCTCAATATTTTCACATAACAGACATTGGCCAATACTGAGGTCTAATGTATTCATGGAGGAAAACCCTTACCCTTAAAATGTTTACTTCAGGAGATGGTAAAACCAGGATAATAGGCAGAGAAAAGCTGTGTGTGTGTGTGTGTGTGTGAGAGAGAGAGAGAGAGAGAGAGAGAGAGAGAGAACGTGCAATAGGCAGAGAAAAGCTATTGAGAGAGAGAGAAATGAAAAGGAAGATGTCCTTTAATTAAGAGAACAGGACTATCACCTGGTGTATAATTTATAGTTGTTTATGACAACAAACATGTCAGGTTGTGCTCCTCTCAGAGGGTGTATAAATCAAGGGAACTGCTATTGCTACACTGAGCAGTAACCAAGAGAGGTCAGCTTTCATCACTGTTCATGAAACATAATAGATGGCTATTAACCTTTGAAGTTAAAAACAGGCAAGATAATTTAATGCTCATCAAAGCTAAAAAGATTTGAATTTTTTATCCAATGATCAATATCAGGCTGGAATTGGTGGAGAGCTCAGAAAATTTGCAATAGTTGGCCATTTTGCCTAATCCTTTTCACATTTTTCTATGCCCATTGGTTTAGCTTTTTGTGAAACATAATCTGACCTGAGCATTTCCTATGCTTCTAGAGGTCAAATTATTTGGTTCCTCTTAAAGTTAACATTCCTTGATTTATGATTTTCTTCATTCTCATATTAAGTTGGATTTCTTCAGCTTTATTCTCCAATATGTGATGCTCTTGAATTCAATGTTATGAGCATTTTTAGTCTAGCAGACAAGATGTCAGTCACAAATGGCTGATGTTTATTAAGAAAGCCGGCATACTACAGTGTCACTAGTCTTGCACAGATTTGAAAGAGCATATAAAAATAGGCAAAACACCTTTTCTATACCAAGGACATCATCAAATATTTTTAAAAAATGATCAGATGAGTAATTAGCATTACATGCTTTGAGCCTCACATCACAAGAGAATGCTAGAAAAGGACAAAACTTAAAGCTGTATACCTGCTTATTAACCTGGTCTTATGTTTCTTAGAAGAAAATGATTTTCAATCATATTAGGCAAATTAAATCTTTATATTTGTAACTTAAAGTTTCTGTCTTCTAATCGTTATGTAGCCAGTAGTTTTTTTTGTGACCTAAGGCAAGTCATTTAACCTCTTAGTGGCTCATATTTCCTCCTCTTCCAGCTGTGTAAATTAGTGCTAGCAATCAGCAAATCATAATCATAAAACAGTTTCAAATACTGAAACAAAATAATGCTATTCTTTTATAAGATGTGGTTACTGATCTGAAGTTTAGCACATAGTAAGAACTCAATAAATGTTTGTGTGTGTGTATATATATATATATATATATATATATATATATATATACACACACACACATATATATGAATGAATAGATAACCTAAATGCACTTTGCTATAATTTTTATGTAGGCAGTCTTCTTAGTGTCTATATATATTTCTACAATATCATGCAGTCATCCCAGCTGGCTGGTCTTTGGATAATCTCTTCCCCTTTCCCCCAACCTTCAGTTTTCCATCCACTCCTCCCTCTCATTCCCAGTTTATTTTTTAGAACACCTCTTTCTTTTCAATCAGTTATTCCCTTAATCAGTTCCATCTACCATTCCTCACTCACTCCAGTACTAATCCAGACTAGTTCAGGACTGGTCTACAATGACAAGACAGATAAAAATGAATAGCCACTTATCCAAAGAGCCTAGAAAAGAGTATCAGCGTCAAGCAGTGGTGCTCAACTGTCTACCTGTCTTTTAATAATAACCCAATCAGAAACAACTGATTCAGTAAGAAAAAAGGGTCATTCTTCAAGTGTACAACATTCATGACCTCTGAGGACATTTCTGGAGTAGGTCACCACATGGAAATTATAAGAGAATGGTTCTGGCTCCAGGGGATCTGTTATTTGCTGCTTGCTAAAACTTAACACATATTCCACAGGTCTGGGATTAACAATACAGATTAGTTTGTGGTAGTATATTGATTTAACCTTAAATTTTATATAGGATCTATAAATTGTTCTCAAACCTAAATTTTCCCAATCAAAATCATAGGATTATTGTCATCTTAAAACAATAACAAAACCTAAATTTCCCAATAAAAATCATAGGATTATTGTCATCTTAAAACAAAACATTTCTCCCTTTTTATGAGGAACTGGTTAATATTTACTTGACAGTTTAAATATTCTGAGCCTACTAGAGATAGTTATAGCTTTTGTGTCCCATTTGAGCTTAAATATGAAACTTACACACACTTAGAAGAAAGGAAAAAAATAGTAGAGAGTATAGGCCAAACAGAAGTGGCTTTATTGGGGAAGCTGGGATGGCTCAGTGGGTTAGGCGCTCACTTTGCAGCCCCAGGGACCGAGGATCGAATCCCGGCCCCGGCCCATGTGGAACCATATGCTGAACTGGGAGCTCCCCTAGTTTAGTTCTCTCTCTGTCTCTGTATCTCTCCCTCTCTCTCTCCTCTGTCAAAATAAATAAATAAATAAAATAAAATAAAAATTAAAAAAAAGAAAGAAGTGGCTTTATTGACAGTATAATGTGGCTAAAATTTTTAAATAACCTTCAAACAGGGGATGCTGGGATGGAAGAGTGGGTTGAGCCCTTGTCTTGCAGCCCTGAGGTCTGAGGACTGAGTCCTGCTCTGGCCCATGTGGACCCATATGCTGAACTGGGGAGTACCCCCAGTTTGGTTCTCATTGAGGAGAACCTCTTATGTGGGAAGCCCCTGGCTTGAGAGAGCATGCCTTCCATGCAGGGGGCACTGGCAGGTTCCTGCCCTCCGCAGCCCCCAGCCCCTGTCCTGGTTCCTGCCAGGCATAGTCCTGTGCCCACGTGTGGAATGAAACTACAGAGAAAACTAATGACATGCAAGTATGGAGACTGCTCTGGGCTCTCCTCCTTCTCTTTGTCTCTTTCTGTCAAAAACAATAATAAAAAAAAAATCTTTAAATAACCCTCAAACAGAGAAGCCTATAACCTGCAGAAGCCTGTCCATTTTGCTCTTTGACTCCAATGAAGTCATGACTGGAATGGCTCACAATAACTGATAGGCTCATGGTTCCAAGGGTTCCAATATAGTAACTAGATGATGGAGCCAGGTCTTCAGGGCTGGAAGACAAATGCAGATGGAACTGACCTTGAGCAGTCACCAAAACTGAATGGTTTGCCAGTGAACACCAGAGCTCCCAGAACTAGAAAGTAAAGTTTTAATGCTGGTATTCAGTTAATAGGGGCACTTGATAGGTTACTTCACTGTCATCACCATTGATTAGATCTGAATTCTTGTAATTCAAAAAGGACACAGTATTTCAGCACTTTCATTTATTAAAAATGCTTCTTTATTGCTAGCTCAGTCTTAAATTCTTATTCATTTAAGACTAATTTTTGGCAATCTAATACCTTTTCAATTGATCTTAAATTAAAAGTACATTTGAAACCATTGGAGTCCTCTGAATCCAGATAACAAAAGAAGTCAAGAAAAGCATAGAAAACACACCCAGTTCTTACCTACCGAAGCTCTAAAGAAACATTCTTCATTAAATTTACACAATGTTATATATCAATTATATCTCAATGAAACTGGGGAAAATGGCAGTCAAGAAAAAGAATGAGAGATGTCATCAAGATGGTGGCATGAGAGGAGATCTTGAAACCTCTCCTGGAAAGAACAACAAATTGAACAACTTAACTCCAACTAGAGAATCCCTAAGCAACACACAGCCTTGGCTGAGAGACTCACTCATTGTAAGAAAATAACTAAAGGCCAGAGAAAGAGAGGCAAGTAAGAAAGACATAAAGGGGGCAGTGCAGAGACACATTATGGGGGGGGGGCAACCTGGAGACCTACCTGGTGACCAACCCAGAGGCTGACCCGGAGATCAGCAGAGGAGAGACAGACTGAGTGGGAGCACGGGAGTGCAGCTCCAGATGAAGAGTGACTCTGGGTGGGTTAGATGCCTAGAATGGACAAAGGTGGAGGCACAAGCAGCCAGAACACAGGGTGGATGGCAGAAGTAGGCATGGCTGGCTATAGCAAGATGCCATGGTGGGAGTGTGTGGGGAGCAGCCATTGTGTGGCAAGGGTGGCCATAGCCCTGTTCAGGAGGCCAGAGCAAGGCACCAGCAGCAGCCAGAGATTGGCACAGGTGACCAGAGTGAGGGCCTGGCTGCCAGAGTGTGAGTTGGACAGTTGAAGTGTGGAGCCCACAAAACTTAAGGTCGGCAACCAGAGCAGAAAGTGGGCATTCTGGTGGCTACAGTGCTGGCAGCAGAGGCGTGCTGGCAGCAGAAGTGCAGAATGGCCCTCAATGAGGTGGGACCCCAATCAGCACTGTGTGGCCTTGGACACAGAGCCTGAATGCTTCCCTTTGTTCTCTCCCAAAGCTCACCCCACAGCTCTGCCCAGAGGCTGCATTCAGTGAGCTGCTACCAGAAAGCTGCCATTACCCTGTGACACAAACAGATCTGCACCTTTTCCAACAAACTCAGCTGCTACCCTTCCTATTGAAGCCAGCAGAGGGATCCAGGAAAACTGTGAAGCACAGGCATGGCAGCTTCGGACAACAGTGGAATCTCGGAGGCATAGAATACCATCGCCTACCATACCTACCCAAAGAGGAGGTTTACAGAGACCAGAGTGACTGAGTCAAAAAACAAAACAAACAAACAGAAAAACACTAAAGATTTCTCTGGGCCTTCAAAAAAAAAGCTCACCTACTAGGAAGTCTCCCACTGTGATAAAACCAAATAATCAAATAAAATGTTGTAAGATACTGTAATGTTGTAAGATACACCAGCTGTGAAGCAAAAGAAAGACCTCTTTACATCTACCAGGGGTAAAGTTCTTACACCCAGGAAGAGAAATACTCCAATAGCAATGAGCACCCTAGTGAACAAATGTGCTCAGAAAGAAAACAAAAAATCTCCAGGAAAGGAACTTGAAAATATGGAAGTTTATGATCAAATTAGCACATAATTAAAGGCTGTAATTCTGAAATCACTCAAAGAAATAAAAGAAAATCAGCAAAGTACTCAGAAGGAGCTAAATAATCTCAGCACATAAATCTGTGAAGAAAAGGAATACTTCAACAAAGAAATTGAAACTACAAAATAGAACCAAACAAAAATTCTGAAAATTAAGAACACAGTATGAAAAATAAAAGATGAAATAGCTAGCATAGAAAGCAGAGATGACCAGGTGGAGGAAAGAATTAGTGAAATCAAAGACAGAAATTTGGAAATGTCACAGAAGGAAGAAGAGAGAGACCTGAGAGTTAAAAGAAATAAAATATTTCCACAAGAACTATCTGATTCCACTCAAAATAGTAACATAGGAATAATAGGTATCTCAGAGGGAGCAGAGAACAGTATAAGCATAGACAATTTGCTCAGGCAAATAGTAGATGAGAACTTTCTGAATTTATGAAAAGAACTGGAAACTCAAATTTAAGGAAAAAACAAGACTGCTAGCTACTTGAATTTTAGCAAACCTTCTCTAGGGCACATTATTTTGAAGATGTCAAAGGTCAAAGACAAAGAATAAATCCTCAAGGCAGCCAGAAAAAAAGAACACCATAACCTATTAAGAAAAGTCCATCAGATGATCATTAGAGTTCTCAGCAGAAACTCTGCAATTCAGAAGGAAGTGGAATCAAGTATTAAAAATATTTAAGGAGAAAAATTACCAGCCAAGAATTATCTGTCCAGCAAAATTACCCTTTATATATAAAGGAGAATTAAAGACATTTTTAGACACACAGAAGCTGAGGGAATTCTTTAGCACATGGCCAGTGTTTCAAGAAATACTGAAGGAGTCAATTGGACCTGAAACAAGAAGTAAAAATAAATGGCAATAATTTAGAACAACAAAAAACATAAATGGGAAGGAAGTAATGGTTTAAACATCCAAGAGAATGGAGTTAAGAAGCATTCTTAAGAAAAGGAACCACTGCATATATGAAACTTTTTGTTACATAAACTTCATGGTAACCACTCAAAAAGAATTTAGAGCTGAGACACATAAAGCAAACAAACAACAAAAAAAGGAAACAGAGAAAACAATCATAAACACCATCAAAATGAAATAAATGACTGTAATGAAAATGCAAAAAAGTAATTGAAAAAAGAGCTACCAGAAAACAACAGATAAAATGACTATAGGAAATTCTCATATATCAATCATTACCTTAAATGTAAATGGACTAAACTTGCCAATAAAAAGACACAGAATAGCAAACTGAATTAAAAAACAAAACTCAAACTTACAATGCCTCCAAGAGACGCAGCCTCAAAGTGAAAGGGTAGAAAATAATAGTCTAAGCAAGTGGCATCCAACGAAAAGCAGATGTAGCCATGCCTATATCTGCTAAAACAGACTTCAGAGTCAAAAAGATAATAAGAGACAAAGATGAACATTTTATAATGATAAAGGGACAATACAAGAAGACATGATACCTATTAATATATATGCCCCAAATTAAGAAGCACCAAAATTTACAAAGCAACTAACAGTTTTAAAAGGTGAAACTGACAAAAACACAACTAGAGTAGGGGTCTAAATACCCCCTTGAGAGCAATAGAAGAATTATCACAGATCATCCAAAGAGAAAATCAATAAGAAAATAGTAGCTTTAAATGATACACTATAGCAATTGGATATAACTAAAATTTACAGGACATTTCATTCTACAACACATGACTATACTTTTTTTTTTTCTAGAGTACATGGAACATTCTCAAGGTAAGACCACATGCTGGGACACAAATCTAGCCTCAGTAAATTTAAGAACATTGAAATCATACAAATTGTATTCTCTGACCACAAAACTTCGAAATTGGGGATCAACTACAAAAATAAAACAGGAAAAATTCTATCTACATGGAGATTAAACAATGTGTTATGTAAAAATATGGGTAGATCAAAGAAGAAATAAGAGATTAAAAATACATAGAAACCCACTGATGATGAAAACACAACATAACAAAATTACTAGGATGTAGCAAAAGCAATAATAAGAGGGAAATTTATATCACTACAGGTATATCTCAAGAAACAAAGTAAAAATGACAAGTAAAAAACTTCATATCACACCTTAAAGAACTAGAAAAAGAAGAACAAAAATAAAATAATAAAAATTAGGGCAGAACTAAATAAAATAGAGAACAGAAAAATAATAGAAAAAATTACTGCAACAAAGAGCTGGTTCTTTGGAAAAATTAACAAAATTGGCAACCCCCTGGCTTAGCTCACCAAGGGAAAAATAGAAAAGACATAAATAATTTAAATTAGTAATGAAATAGGAAAAATTACAACTGATACCACAGAAATACAAAAGATCATGCAAGAATATTATGAAGGGCTATATGCCACCAAACTTTACAACCTATAAGAAGTTGAGGGGAAGCTGTGATGGCTCAGTGGGTTAAGCACTCACTTTGCAGTGCTGGGGACCGAGGATCGAATCCCGGCCCCGGCCCGTGCGGAACCATATGCTGAACTGGGAGCTCCCCCAGTTCAGTTCTCTCTCTGTCTCTGTATCTCTCTCTCTCTCTCTCTCTCTCTCTCTGTCAAAATAAATAAGTAAACAAATAAATATTTTAAAAAAAAAGAAGTTGACAAGTTTCTAGAAATAAATAGTCTATTTAGACTTAATCAAGAAGAATTGGATAAGGGATGCTGGGATGGTTCAGTGGGTTGAGCACTTGTATCACAGCAGAAGGGTACAAGGATCAAATCCCAGCCCTGGCCCATGTGGACCCACAGGCTGAGCTGGAGTGTGCCCTCAGTTTGGGTTCTCACCAGGGCAAGCCTTCTATGAGGGAAGGCCTCTGGTTCAACTCTCACCCTAAGGGTGCTTCCCATGTGGGAGGCCCTGAGCCAGTTCCTGCCCTGCTCAGCTGCAGCCCCTGGCCTGGTTTCTACCCTGTGCAGCCCCTCACCTACCTGTGGAATGAAACTACGTAGAAAACTTACCACATACAACTATGAAGATTGCTCTGGGCCCTCCCCTTCTTTCTGTCTTATCTGTCAGTCTCTCTCTTTCAAAGACAATAAAAATAAATCTTAAAAAAAAAGAATTGAATAATCTAAACAGACCAATCAACCACAAGGAAATTTAAACAATCATCCAAAATCTCCCCAAAATTAAGAGCCAAGGACCAGACTGTCTCACCAATGACTTTACCAGGCATTCAAAGAGGAACTAACAGCTATCCTCCTCAAACTTTTCCAAAAAATTGAAGGAGAAACAATACGTCTCAACATATTCTATAAGTCCAACATTATCCTAATACTAAAGCCTGGTAAAGTGAACACAAAAAAGGAAAACTATATAACAATATCTCTGATGAACACAGACACAAAAATTCTAAACAAAGTTCTGGCAAATAGAACACAACAATGCATTAAAAAGATTATACATCATGATCAAGTGAGATTCATCTTAGAGACACAAGGATGGTTCAACATACACAATTGATCAATATGATACATCCAATAAACAAAATAAAAAACAAAAACCATGAGATTATATCAACTGAAGTAGAAAAAGTATTCAACAAAAAACAATATCCATTTATGATCAAAACACTTAATAAAATGGGTATAGAGGGAAAGTACCTCAATATAATGAAGGCCATATATAACAAACCCTCAGAGAATGTCATACGGGATGGAGAAAAGCTGAAAGGTTTTCTTCTAAAATCAGGAAAAAGGGAAAGCTTGGATGGCTCAGCGGGTTAAGCACTTGCTTTGAAGCCTTGAGGACCAAGGATCGAATCTCTGCCCCAGCCCAGGCAGACCCATATGCTGAAATGAAGTGTGCCCCCAGTTCAGTTCTTGCCGGGGCCTATGTGGGAGGTTCCCAACCCAGTTCTTGCCCTGTGCAGCCCTGTGCCCACCTGTGGAGTGAAACTACATGAAAAATTAATGTCAACTATGGAGACTGCTATGGGCCCTACTCCTTCTCTCTGTCTCTCTCTCTGTGTCAACAATCAATAAAATAAATCTTAAAAAAAATTAGGAAAAAGACAGGGATGTTCCATGTCACCACTGCTATTCATTATAGTACTGGAGGTTCTATCCAGAGCGTTCAGGAAGAAGAAAGAAATAAAAGGCATCCAAATTGGAACTGAAGAATTTAAAGTGTCACTTTTTTGCAGATGATATGACCCTTTATATAAAAAATTTTAAAGACCCACCAGAGAACTATTTATTAGAAATAATAAATGAAGCAAAGTAAAGTTGCAGGATACAAAATCAATGTACGAAAATCCATAGCATTTTTATTTATGAATGATGAAACTTCAGAAAAAGACATAAGAAGAGCAGTACCTTTTGTGATCACAACAAAAAGAATACAATAGGAGATCCAAGATGGCGGCATGAGAGGAGAACGCCGATAACTGCCTGGGAAGGGCCTTGTGAACAGAGGGGAATCCACAGGGGAAACCCTGAGAAGCAACCTCAACTAAGAGAACCACACAACACGGAACAACACACAAAGGTTAGAGAAACAAGGGGAGAGCGGGAGAGGAAAAGGGAAGCAGCGGTTCGGGGACAGAGACTCGGAGCACGGCCCGGGGCTGGCAAAAACAAAGGGGGTTTGGGGGACTACGGTCAAAGTGGAGCTGGATCGAGGGCGGGCTGGAAGCCGAGACCTAGGGAGCGTGGAACCCCCACAAGACTGTGGACAATTTAACATCCGAACTCAAGGGACAGCACGCAGTGCCCTAATCAGATCACAGAGCCTAAAGTGGAACATGGACTGTGGAGCAGGGCGGCTGCACTTCCCGGCGGGCGGGGTGAGAGCAGGGTACCAGCCCGCAACAGCTCAGCACCCCTGATTTACGGAGGAGATTGACTGTGAGGGAGCGCCTTCTGAGGACAGGGCTCTTGGAGTGAGGGCTGGGGCTTGAGTGGGCATAGCTGCATTGGACGTGCTTGGAGTGAATCCGGCGGTCTCAACAGAGCCGGGAGCGTAGAGCGGCTGCCGCCCGAGCTACGGCCTCTGCGCACAGGGCTTTCGGCGCCCCGCCCACTCGGCCGCCGTGGCACCGCTGCCTGCTCACCAGCGCACTACCGAGCTTTTGGCGCCTTGCCTACCAGGCCACCGCAGCGCCGCTGCCTGCGCACAAGATCAGCTTTCGGTGCCCTGCCCACCAGGCTGCTGCAGCACTGCTGCCTGCTCGCAAGTGCGCAACTGGGCTTTTGGCGTCCCACCCACCGGACCTCTGGGGCATTGCAGCCCGCGCATGCAACTGGGCTGCCGACCGGGTCGCCGCTGTGTCATTGCCAGCACGCGGGACTGCCTGGCTGACCAGGGCCTCTGCCGAACTCCAGCCCATCCAAGTGCTGCCCTGTGGGCATGGCTTACAGATACTATTGAAGGAGGGGCAGCCAGGCAGAGGAGAGAAAGATCAGAGTTCCTACGCCCCGCCCTCACTGAACCACCAGCCCCCCTGATGAAAGAGGAATCTGCTATTGTGTCTCAAGCCTGCCCTAGCTCCTACTCACATGCCCCCACCCCTGATCACACCTTTACTACCCTGCTATCTAACAGCTAAGACAGCAACCTGAAGTGCCCCAGGACACAGAAGCTGTCTGCTTCCCCCCAACCCTCTCACAAAATCTCCTTCTCCCACAACTGAGCCCAAAAGAAAAAATAAAGAGAAGCCCATCTGATAGGCAACCCCCCAGAGGGAAAACAGACTCATGAGTAAAGCAAAAAGAACCACATCAAACACAATGCACACCTCAGAATCCAAAGTCCCTCCAGAAGATCAGGGGCAGTCTTTAGTAAAGGACCTTGCACACTTGGAATCAAATCTAAGTGAAACAGAATTCAGGGCTGCATTAATCAAGACACCCAGAGAGCTCACTCAATGCTGGCAAAGTACCCAGACACAGTTAAATGACCTCAACAAGAAATTTTCTGAGCAAAATGAGTACTTTACCAACAAAACTGAGAAGCTAGAGCAGAACCAAAAGGAACTCCTTGAAATGAAAGGCATCATGGGAGAGCTGAAAAAAGAACTGAGCAGCATAGGAAACAGGGCTGACCAGCTAGAGGAAAGGATGAGTGAAATTGAAAATACAAACATGGAAATGTCACAGAAGGAAGAAGAAAGGGAAAGGAAAATCAAGAGAAATGAAACAGCCCTACAAGAACTCTTTGACTCCATCAGAAAGAACAATATTAGAATAATAGGCGTACCAGAAGGAAGCGAGATGAAATCTTCTTAGAGTCTATTAAACAAATAGTGGATGAAAATTTCCCTAACCTATGGAAGGAATTACAGCCCCAAATCCAAGAGGAAAGCAGAAGCCCTAACTACCTAGACCCTAGCAGATCTTCTCCAAGGCACATTGTTCTGAAGATGACAAAAATCAATGACAAAAAAACAAAAATCCTCAAGGCTGCCAGGAAAGAACAAAACATAACTTTCAAAGGAAAACCTATCAGGCTGTCACCAGACTTCTCAGCAGAAACTCTGCAAGCCAGGAGGGAGTGGAGCCCAATATTCAAAATATTAAAAGAGAGAAACTTCCAGCCAAGAATTAACTATCCAGCAAAATTAACCTTTTGATATGAAGGAAGAATTAAGGCCTTTACAGATATACAGAAGCTGAGGGAATTCTCCAGCTCAAAACCGGCACTCCAAGAAATACTAAAGGAGGCTATCTGACCTGAATCCAAAAATTAAAATAAATGGAGAAAAGTTGGGACAACAAAAAAATAAAAAGGAAAGAAGAAATGGATACAGGATATCCTCATATATCAATCATCACCCTGAATGTAAATGGACTGAATTCACCAATAAAGAGGCACAG